>PVJH01014452.1:29608-56956 GCA_004026705.1 Nesogale talazaci
TGTGTATGTATATCTGTATAGGGGTGTGTAGGCCTATCTATAGGCATGTGTATGTGTCTGTATGGGGTATATGTGTCTGTATGGGGGTATATGTATGCCTGTATGGGGGTGTGTATGTGTCTGTAGGTGTGTATGTTTGCACGTGTGCCTGTATAGTGGTGCATGTATGTGTGTACATGGGTGTGTGTGTCTACATAGGTGTGTATGTGTGTACATGTAGGACTTGTGTAGAAATGTGTGTGTGTCTGTATAGGAGTGTGTGTGTTTGCGTGTGTGTGTGCACCCATGTGAGTCTAGGGGTTAGAAGGAGTTTTACATGTGAGAGTAGGAGTTGGAGAGGAGACCCCTGAGGCCCCAGGACCCCTTGATCTTTAGAGTTCTGTCCCCTTCAGACAGTGTAGGACGGTTTCCTGAAAACACCGCAGGGGCTTCGTCGTCACTGGGATTGGGGGTGGGAGAAACAGCAGGGCATGCTGACTCAGGATGAGATGGGAAGGACTGGGAGCTGGATGAGGGGGTGCCCTGCAAGAGGGCTCCTCCTGGGACCGTGGCCTTGAACAAAGGACGAAGGGGATCTCCAGTCTCAGGGAATCAGAGGAAGCCTGGTATCTGCCTTCAAGGAACCCCCATCCTGAAGGGAGAGGCAGTTCCTTCCCTAGGTTGGCCCTAATCTGATGGCAATACACAGTCCCTTTCCTCAGTCAGCTCCCTCGGATGTGGGGGGGATTGGGATCATTTAGAGACCCAGTGAAGTACAAAAAAAAAAATCCTCATTTTCAAGTCGCTGGGGAGGGTGAATTTAAAAGTTTGTAGGAAAAAAAAAAGTTTGTAGACAAACCTAGGCAGCTTCCTGGAAGAGGTGGCAGCTGGGTCCTAACCGGATGGAGCTTTGTGACTGAATAGTGGAATTGGGTTAATTTTTAGGGGTCACCTCCCATCCTGTTTGACCCTACAGGACAGGGCAGATGTTCGGGAATGTCTTGGCTACCAATCGTCCTGCTGCTCCTCCAGGGCTCACACATGGAGGAAGTGTCCCCCAGTCTACACACATAGATGCACCGGAGGGACCTGGCCTTGCCTTGCATCCCTTGCCCAGGCATCACTTCCTGAGCGCAGCCCCAGCTTCATGGTGTCGGAAGGGGAGGTGGTTTTGATGTTTCCCTCCGTCTTAGCCCGTGTGGCTCATCTCCCCTCCCTCTTCCCCGATGCCCCTTCCCTAGCAGTGCTTTTTCCTCGAGGGCAGCTCAGCACATGGCAGGCCCTCATCCAGGACAGGTCTGTGGGCCAGGAGATGGAGCTCAAGTGAGGATGGGCACCTCATCTCCTGTACCTCAGCTTCCTCCTGCGTGAGTGTGGTTGCTAAGAATCCCAAGTCTGGCCAGCTCATGGTGAGCTGCTGGCCATGCGATAATGGAAGAGGAGTGCTGCTGTCAGCCTCTCTGCTGCTCTCTTCAGATCTTCTACACATGGCAGAGGAACAGTCTAGCCCAGTGCCCCAAACCGTCACCCTCTCTCATCCAGCATTCCTCTGCCCTTCTGACACCTAAGCCTGGATGTAAGCCTTAAACTTGAAGGGCTACTGAAGCCTGCATCAGCCAGCAAGCCTGCCCAAACTGCATGTAATTGGCTTGATGTCTTTGGCCTTCCTCCCTGTCCTCTCTTCTTACTTTCCATAAATACTAAAAGCCCCACCTGTCCGTGCTTCTCCCTGGAATAGACTGGATGCATCCTAGCGCTCTGGTTGGTCACTGCGGTGCTGTGAGCACTCCGCAACTCCTTCTGAGGCTTCATCTGTGATCCCATGAAACTTGTGAGTTTGTCTAGAAAAGTGGGTCTCTGATGGGACCAACTTCCTGAATAGTGCAGGCAGCAGTGAGAGGGAGGTAGCAGGACTCTCGAGTTATGGCTTCTTCAAAGCTTCCAGGATCTGTGGATGAGGTTTCTGGTAAGTTCCATGGGACTCTATCTCTAGGTAATAGACACAGTTATAGAGTATTTCCTTTTCAGGCCACCCAGTAATGGCCTAGGGGAAGGACTTGGGGGTTGAGTGTGCATGTGGTGTGGTCTCACAGTCTGATTCTTTGTCACTATTGTCTTAGGGGACATGTCAAGTACAGCTACAACAATGGAATAGATGGATGGATACAAAGGTGATAGGATGGCTAAATGGATGGGTGAATGGATGGATAGATGATAAATTGATGGATAGGTGGATGGGTAGATGGATAGATGAATGGTTGGATATATGGATGGGTGGATAGGTGGATGGATGCATGCATGCATGGTTGGATGTATAGATGGGTGGATGGATGGATGGATAGTTAGATGGATAAATGGCAAGTGACTGGATGGTGGTTGTGTGAATGAATGAATGAATTAGTGAACACACAGATGGATGGACAGTAGATTGGTGGAGAGAAGAACCTGAGTTCTCATCTTAATTTTGTCATTAGTTTGCTATGTGACCTAGAACTAGTCACCTTGCACCCTTCAAGTCTGTTTTTTCCTTGTAAAATCAGAGGACCAGATGTAATAATCTCCAAGATTCTCCCAGATTTTATGTACTGTTTATGATCATTAAAAACCTTTAAGGAGTGCTAATATGTATGCAGAAACTGAACAGCAAATAAAGAAGACTGAAAAAGAATCAAGGTCTCTGAATTATGGTGTTGATAAAGCATCTTAAATATCCCATTAACTGCCAGGAGAATGAACAAATCTGTCTTGGAAGACATACAGCCAAACTGCTTCTTAGACGAAGCAATGATGAAGCTGTGTCTCATGTCCTTGGGACAAGTTATCAGGAGGGACTAGTTCCTTTAAAAAGACCCCATGCTTAGTAGAGGGTCAGCAAAGAAGAGAAAGACCCCTGAGCGATGGGTTGACAAGAGGGGCTGCAACCGTTGTGAGGGCATGACCTCTGTACATGAGGTCACTCTGTGTCAACAACAAGGGCAACAAGCCCAAAGACTGAAAGGAAGAAATGTTGTCACCTCAGAATGGACCCAGAAAACCAGAGGACCCAATACCAGAGGACTCGGCTGCGCTGGATGCTTGGGTCTGCATTTGCCCACCCTCACCCCCACCCCCACCCCCACCACAATACTGTTTGTCCTTCTTGCCCCAAGCCCCACAATCGAGCATGTGACACAGGTGACCTCTCCTCTAAGGGATCTGAAGAAAATTCAAGGGAAGGTGAGGGGCCAGCTGACCCAGGTCGGATGGTCTCAGGCATGCCCCTGTCTTGACCTACCTGAACCTCTTATCCAGAATCTTTTTTCTTTCTCTCTTCCTTTGTCCTCTCCAGCTCTCTTGCATCATGGCTTCTTCAAAGCTTCGAGAACCTGTAGATGAGGTTTTTGGTAAGTTCTGCTCAACTCTATCTCTAACTAATACACTCTGACTAGAGTTAGACATACTATAGACAATTTCTTTCTAAAGTTACACAGCATTGGAGTGGGGGGAGGGGTCCTGAGGGGCTGTGTGTGTGTGTGTGTGTGTTTGTGTGTGTGTGTGGCCTTACAGCCTGATTCCTTGTCACTCCTGTGTTCAGGAACATGTCAAGTACACCCACAGCAATGATAACCAGGGTCCCTATTTGTTCAGTGTTTGATGCCACGCCCCCATCTCTCCTGCACTGTGTCATTGAATCCTCACAATAACAGGGAGACATGTGCCCGTTCTGCAGATGAGGAGTTGGGGCAGGGAGGGCTGGAGTAACTTTCCGTAAGATCAGACAGCACACTGGGGGTAGGGCTGGTACCCAAACTCAAATAGGCAGTATTATATACTTCCATGTGCCTGCACAAGTGACACACTTACTTCCAAGTTGCACAGGGACATGGGGTATCACCCTGCATGGATGTAACCTGAAATCAAATGCTACACACACACACACACACACACACACACACACACACACACACACACAGTCTTAGGGCCTAGTCCTCCATTCGCAGGCCGGGGCACCTACCATGTCCTCAGGTTCGCACGCAGACCCACGCCACCACTTACCCTCTGCAGTCCACCTGGTGTGTGGAGTGGAGAAAGAGACCACCCCTCCAGGCAGTGTTACACACACACACACAGAGGTGGAAAGGCTGTTTCCCTCCCTTCTGGGGCCTGGTGGAGGAGGCAGTGGCCTGGAGCGCAGAGGGCCATGGAGGGAGAGTCAGGAGAAACAGTCGTCTGCCCACCCAGCCTCCAGGGTCTCTCACATCTCTCTGCAAGGACCAGTTCTCCTCATTTCTCTTCTCACTTTTGAGCCCCAGGGTCCCTGCCTCTGCCAATCCGCCAGCCAATGCCAGGAACAGCCTCCTGCTTTCTGGGGAGTGTTACTTCCCACTTGGGCCTCCCTAGGGTCTCTGCTGCTCCAGACTCTTCTCCACTGAAGACCCGCCCAACCCCTGGCCTGACTGGCAGGAGCGCCCCTCCCCACCTCCCCAGGTTTTCCTGCCCCCACTTCTCTATCCGGATCCATTGGTTTCCTTACTGGCTCAGCCACCAACTGCTTCCTGATTTGAAAAGCTATTAAATATTCATGACCTCCCACTGCCCAGGGCTGGCCACTTCCCAGGAGGAGAAAGAAAGTGTGTGTGTGTGTGTGTGTGTGTGTGTGTGTGTGTGTGTACACATGTATGCGCGTGCGCGCGCGCACACACACACACACACACACACACACACACTGATCCATGGAGAAGCAAGGCCAGAGGCCTGGTGGGAGAAGGGAGTTCAAGAAAGACTAGGTCCCCCTGGCCTCAAAAATAGGACTCCTTAGACCTTTCTGCTTCCCAGCCTCTCCCATGCAGGATGACCATAGTCCTGAGTGGCTCAGCGTGGCCCGGTTGAGGGCCACCCAGGTAGAGGGCAGTCGGCACAGTCCCTGGGAAGACCAGCCCAGAGACCTGGATGTGTCTCCACTCCCTCTACTCTGCACCCTTGGACAAACCCTTCCTCTCTGAACCCCAGTCCCCAACACACGAGGGTAGACCACCTCACCTCAGCTCAGGAGACAGGGGAGCACAGGAGGAGGGGCTGCAGGTCCAGCTATGGCCCAGAGCCTGACTGCCTCGTTTCTGCTTGGCCTTATGCTTTGTTCCTTGGCTGCTCTGGGGTTTGAGAGCACCTTCACTGGGGCTGGGGGTGGGGGGCTTTAGACAAGCTAGTGACTGAATCACTTAGGACAGAAGCTGAGCAATCCTTTGGCCATATGGGTTCTTACCTTCCTATGGCTGCCTCTTCAATCCTGGCTGCCTGAGGGCAGTGCCTGGAGACTCAGGGACAGAGGGCCCTGGACCCCAACTCAGGCCCCACCAGGGGTGGGGGCAGGAGGTGGCTGGAAACACCAGAGAGGTGGGAGGGGCAGCCAAGAGTTTGGGGAATGGCGTCAAGTCTGGGGTCCAGTTCTTTTGACAGCACTGACCCCTCCTCCAAGCCAGCACCAGCTCCCGTGCAAGGTCAGCAAGGTCAGCAGTTGAAAACCACCACTGCACGTCGGGAAAAGATGAAGCTTCCGACCTGGTAAAGAGCACAGGCTCAGAAACCCGCAGGGGCAGTTCTGCTGTGTCTTAAAGGGTCCCTATGAGTTAGAATGGACTCGGTGGCCGGGCGTTTGACTTGTGGTTTGATCTTTACTATGTGCCAGGATCTGTCTGGGGCCGCGGGGAGACAGCAGTCAACAAACCAGGCAAAGTCGCTGCCCCCAAGGGCCTTGAATTCTGGCTTTCAGGCAGACAGGGGGACAGAAACTATAGGACACGATGTGCGGGGCTTGCGTCTGGAAGTGATGCTCACCAGCACCCGCAGGGCTGTTTCTGCAGAAGGATCCCACGGTCAGGGCGGCTTAGCTTTGTATCCTTCCACCAGCCCCTGGGATGCCAGGTCCAGGGTGCGGGCGTGCCCTCTGCCTGCCCTCTGCAGGGGGCAGACGGCCCCGGGAGATGGCCATCTCTGCCTTGGAATAGTGCTGGGACCTGAAGAGGGGCCGGGGCGGTGAACTGACGGGGGAGACCGAGAAGGGTGACGTGTGCTGGAGCAGAGAGCACCCCGAGTCTGGGGTGGTGGTGGGGGAAGCAAGCGAGGGGGGTGGGTGTGAGCCTTCGGCTTCGGTAAGCATTTCGGCCTGCTCACGCCAGCACCACCGTCAGCAGGATCCGAGGGGCGCTTCGCTTACTTCCTGCTCAGGTGGCCCTGGGAGGAGACGGTTATTTAAGGCCCAGGTTTACAGATGAGAGCGGCGGCTTCAACAGAAATCCTTTGCTTGCCCAGGGGCACTCCCCACCTGACTTGGCTCCAGCCACCAGCTCCAGCCACCAGCTCCAGTCCCCGTGCCCAAAGCGGGTGCAGCCGGCTGAGGAAGAGCCTGGGCAGAGTGACAGCCTGGGATGAGGGTTGGTAGGGGCGACTTTGGGACCCCCTCCAGTGGTTTCAAAGGCAGGAGGTTCGCGGCAGATAGGGGCCGATGCCTGCTCCGGAGAGCTGCTGTCAGCTGTGAAGATGTGGGCCGCCAGACCGAGGTCTTGTGCAGGGTGGGGCTGGGCTGGACGATGGAGGCCTGAGCTGGGGCAGCAGTCCAGTCAGCAGGCCAGTTGGGAGAGAGAGAGGAGAGGCTGAGCTTCAGGGGTGTGGGGAGGGCACCTCCACCCAATCATTCTTTCTTTTCTTTTTTCCCAGTGATTTTATTGGGGGGTCTTATAGCTCTTAGAACATTCAATGCATCATTTGTATCAAGCATATTTGTACACATGTTGCCATCTTCATTTCCAATTATTTTGTACTTGAACCCTTGGTATAAGTTCCTCTTTCGCCCTCCTTTTTTTAAAAAAAATAATTTTTTTGTTTTGTTTTTTTGGGGGGGCGTCACTGTTCTCTGGTGGTGGGAGTAGGAGGCCCAGTCTTTGCTCCGTGGAGCTGGAATTGAACCTCCATCCCAGTGGGCCGCAGTCCCATGCACAACCACTACGCCACCGGGGCTCATCCCCCCAAAAATAAATCATTTTATGGAGGGCTCATCCTTTCATTAATATTCACTAAGCCCTTACTGTGTGGCAGGCACCCACCAGACGTCTGTGTTCCTGCCCTGAGCCAAATGGGGGAAGCTGTCCGTGAACTGACATTCTAAGGCCTGGAGAAGGACAGTGCACTCTGCTGATGCCAGGGGGTGGGGTACGAGCGCCATGGAGGGAGGCTGGAGGGCTGGGGGGCAGCTGTCAATAAAGTGGTCAAGGAGGGCCTTGCCGAGAGGGCCATGCGGGCACAGCCCTGCGGGAGATGGGCGGTGCAGAAATCCGTCTCGAGAGAACTTTGTCCGAGAAGGTCTGAGTGTGAGCAGTCCGGCGTTGGCAACGAAGTCTCCGAGGGCAGGTGACTGGCTCGGAGGGACAGGAGAGGGAGGAGGACACATTGAGACGGGGCAGGGTGGTAGTGACCGGAAGCACCTGGAAGGCCCCTCTTCCTCGGGTTGTCCTGGGTGTCACCGGAAGGTGCTGAGCAGAGGTGTGACCTGACCGGGCCTACTTGATCAGGACCAGCCCGAGTGCGGTGTTGAAAGCAGACTGCGGACAGGAAGGGGACAGTGTAGGGGATACTGATGGCGACTAGATCAGGGAGGCTGCAGGCGGGTCTCGCTCAAACCCCACCCCCCTTTACCCTCCCCCCTTCCTTGCTGTCTGAACAATCTCAAACCTCCCCCCAAGTAGAGAGACGCCCCAACAAGCCAGCCTCGACGATAGATGACCAACTCCTGACCGATTTGATTCCGCCCCCACCCCTCACCCCCCTTCCACGTTCGACCCCCTGCTGACCTGGAGTCCTTTTGAACCCAGGCCAACACATCATATCAATTCGCCATAAATATTTCATGATGCCTAGCTAGAGTTCAAATGCAGAGCTAACAGGCATGGTGGCTGGGCCGACTTTGCAGGCTGGGAGGGAAAGAGGAGACAAGGAAGCTCCAGGGGCTTGGTCAGGGGCCACTGCAGCCTGGGGCTGCCAGTCACTGAGGGGGTGGGGGGAGCAGGGGTGGGGGCTCCGTGTTGCTGTGTAAGTTGACGGTGCTGAATCCATGCCCCTGGTGGAGACATTGGGTAGGCAGTGGATTCCCAGTTCCAGGGTAAGGGCGGCTCAGAGCTGGCTGCACGTGGGTAACTGGGTGGATGAAGAGACTCTCACAGAGCCTGGGAGCCTGAGGCCAGGTGTGATGGGTTCATCGCGATGCTTGAGTTTGAGATGATGAAGGCCTTGGAAATGGTTGGAGCCTGGGGGTCAGGCAATCAGGACAAGAAATGGGCGGGGGGTGGGGTGGGGCGGGGGAACGGTGCAAACCATGAGGCACTTAGTTGCTAACCAACAGGTGGGAAGCTGCGGTGTGAGCAGAATGGCCTTGGAAGAAAGATGTGCCTTTTGAAATATGACGGTTATGAGAAGCCCTTGGAGCCCAGTCCCCCCGAAACCCACAGGGTAACTTGGCAGCAAGTGTCTTTGTTCCTTGTTTGACTGGTTCGTTGGTGCCCGAGAGCAACAGCAACTGGGGCGTGTCTGCAGGGCAGAGAGAGGAGCTGGTAAGGCAGGTTACCTGAGTGATGGTCCCTAAGGCCATGAGGAAGGAGGGGCGGGGAGAAGGTCTTGAACCATCAAGAGGACTGGGAGCAGCCTTATTCAGCTACAAACCCCAGGACAGAATCGGGGCATCCTCATTCCCGGGGGGTATGTGTGACAAGTAAGGCTCTGTGGAGGACCCACCAAGCTTGTCCTCGCTGTGGGCCACAGGGTTCAGGGGCTGGGGCGACTCCATAGTCAGCTGTTGTTCTTGGCTCTGCCACTAGTTTGTGGAGGGGTCCTTGGCTCCACCTGTGGAGGGGTTGTGAGCCCCCTTGGGAGTTGAAGGACCCTTTCACAGGGGTGCTCCCGATCCATAACAGTCACAGAAGACAGCGAGGAAGTCACAATGAAAATAATGTTATGGTGGAGGGGGTGGTTGTCACCACAGCACGAGGAACTGTAGGAGAGGGTTGCAGCATTAGGAAGGTTGAGAACCACTGGTCTAGGGGCTCCATGTTTCTGTGTGTGAGCTCTGGACAGACAGACCAGTCCCTGGAGCCAGACTAAGAGAAGGGAAAGCCCAACCCATGACCGTCCAGTCGATTCCAGCCCATAGTGGTGCTCTGCAACAAAACAGCCACCCAGAGGGTTTCTACCATGGTCATCTTGATGGGCATCAATTGCCACACCTTTCACTTTCAGAGCAGATGGATGGGTTTGATCCACCCATCTTTGGGTTAGCAGCCGAGTCTTAATCACCAAGCCACCAGGGCTCCTGGGAGTCACATTACAAAAAAATGAACCCCCAAACCCCCACTGCTATCACGTTGATTTCAACTCAGAGTGACCCCATAGGGCATATTAGAACTGCCCCTTTGGGGTTTCTGAGACTTTGCGTCATTACAGGAGTAGACAGCCTCCTCTTTCTCCCACAGAGTAGCAAGTGAGATCGAACCCCTGACCTGGTGGTCAGCAGCTCAGTGCGTACATAGCCTTCGACACCCCCAGAGCACCTTTGGAGCCAGACCACCTGGGCTCTAGTCCTAAACCATTGCCAGCTGCTGGCTTTGGCCATGTGGCTTAATCTCTCTGCATCTGTTTCCTCCACTGGGAAAGGTACTTAGTAGCCATGGTTCCCTGCTGGCCGATTTGAAGAGGAGGACGTGGGGGATGTGTTTTAAGCTCTTGTCACAGTGACTCACACACGCGCGCACACACGTCATGTGCCTCCTGAATGGTTGTCACTATTACCGTCTTCTCTCCGGCCTCACCCCCGCTGTCCCCCGCACAAGCCTGTCCTCCCGCTGTCTCAGCAGCCACAGTGAGTCCTCTTCCCGACATCCCAGGCCACCTCCTCTCTCATCATCTCCCACCTAGACCCGAAAGTCCATCTTTACCACTTCCTCCTCTGCCCCCTCCAGAAAGGACCCTACCTGCCCTTGCTTTGTGTGGATGTGCTGACATGTCTGACTCCCCGGACACTGTGAGGAGCATTGGCTTCCACCTGTTGTATGCCCTGTGCCCAGCACGGGGCCGGCGCTCAGACCACGTGGTGACTGGAGTGTGCATACAGGGCACTGAGGTGGGGCCTGCCCTCCTCATGTGTCTGGTCTCTTTCCCCTCATTCTGCTTCACAGACCTGGACTTGGCCGTGCCAGAGACCGTCAGACTGGACAGCAGTTTACACAAGGCCCGGGCTCAGCTGCTGGCCAAGGGCCGGAGACACCGGCCCTCCCGTTCGAGGCTCCGAGACAGCGCCAGCTCTGCTGAGGACGGCGAAGGCTCCGATGGGCCTGGAGGCAAGGTTGGGCGAGCCCACCCAAACACCCGCCCCTCTTACTCCCAGGGATTCCCACTAAGCCTGCCTTGCAGTGAGGGCACATCCTGGCTTCCGACGGGATGATGCCAGTAGCTATTGCTAGCTAGGACGGAGGATTTCTTATGCCCCTCTTACAGACGAAGTAACGGAGGGAGGCTCTTAGGCAAATAAGCTACTTCCATTGCCAGGGTAGTTCCTAATTTCGATAGGGGAATATCCAGAAACTTAGCCCTGACCAGAACGTATTGCATAGGAGAGAGGACACTGCATGAAGACATAGATTTGGCTTTTGAAACCATGCTGCCAACACCCATTCATTGTCTTTCCACCTGTTTCTGCCCTGTCATGTCTTTGGAAATGTGTGACTCGGGCAAGGGCAAGGGGGGGCGACTTCCCTGTATGACTCCTCTAAGGTAAAGTGACCAGACGTCCCGCTTTTGTTGGGACAGTCCCCATTTTAAACAATTTTTGCCCACGTCCCTTGATGTTTTAAAAAAGTCCCGATTTTTGGAAAGAATGCAGGACAAGCTAGGGACCTCTGTCAATGGTGTCCCGCTTTTACCAAAGCTAAAATCTGGTCACTTTACTCTAGGGGCTGTGGGTACTGGAGTAAAATTCCTCACCTCCAGTTCATCTCACCTCCCCACCACCAAAAATTAAGAAATAAATAAAAAGGAAAGAAACTGACAGCTCAGTTAGCAACCTCAGAGTTAGCAACAAAGTCACACTGTCGCTCAGTGAAGGAGTCTGGATGCCACCAGACTTATGTGGTCAAAGCCCGGGGGGTGGGGGGCTGGGGGTCCTCACTTTCACTGCCCTCCCGGCGAGCCCCCCAGGGCCCCAGAGGTAGCCCGCCACGGTAGCTCCTCCCCTCCGGGAAATGGGCAGGAGGGTGGGCAGTCAGCCGCGCCCCTCTCCTCCAGGTGACCGATGGCTGCGGGAGCCCCCTGCACCGGCTGCGTTCCCCCTTGCACTCGGGTCCGGGGTCCCCGGCCGGGGGCTCCTTCAGCCTGGAGCCGCCGGGGCTGCGGCGCAGCCTGGACGAGGACGAGCCGCCGCCGTCGCCGCTCACGCGCTACCGGCCGCTGCACAACGCAGCCTCCCACGAGGGCCTGGCCGCGGCTTCCTGCTCGCCGCCGCGCTCCGCGCCCTCCTGGGACAGCTCGCCCAGCTTCGTGCGCCGGCACCCGCGCGCCGAGCCGCACAGCGAAGGTGAGCCGGGCCGGCGGGGTTCATTCACTCACACACCAGTTTCTGCGACACTCCAATGGGCAAACAGGCGGCCCTTGTCCTCTTGGGGCTTGTGGTTTGGGAGGAGTCCTTAGATGGCTCAAATGGTTGAGTACTAAGCAGAGGTTGGTGGTTCAAGCCCACCCGGCGTACCTCAGCGAGCAGATCTGGCAATCTGCTTTCCAGATTCACACACAGCCTTGAAAATCCAGTTCCACTCTGCACACTGGGTCCCCGGGGAATTGGAACGAATGGAGAGGCACCGCACAGCAAGGTGTGGGTGGGCAGGGAGGGAGAGAGCTGGTGCCTTGTGCTGGACATCTGACGTCGACGGGGCATCCCCGGAGGGACTTTGGAGGCCAGAATCAGAAAGCTGGTGACGGCTGAGCAGCAGAGAATGGACAGGGGACTTGGAAAAAGATGCTCCCAGTCTAGTTACTGTGCATCACCCTCAGAGGATGTCATCTTGACTGAAGCCACCTGCCTTTATCTGTCCGCTGGCTTGAACCACTGTCCTTTCAGTTCGCAGCCAAGAACACGACCGCAGGGCTCCTTAGAGACCCCCCTTTGGTCCCATGAACAAGCTGGTGGAGGGGTGCTGTGCAGTGCAGGCTCAGAGGGGCCCCCAGGCCTGTGCCAGCCACACAGCCCACAGACTCCATGTCGGCACATCTTGTTGAGGGCCTCCCCCTACTTTACCAAGCATGATGTCCTTTTCCAGTGACTGACCTCCCCTGATCACATGCCCCAAGCACGTGAGAGAGACAGCGTCTCACCTTCCTCGCTTCTAAGGAACACTGTCTGGATGCCTTCCAAGACAGATTAGTTTGTTATGATTGAGATGAAGGAAGTTTAGGGGAAAGATGACTGTGACAGCCACGAGGAGCACCAGAGCCAGCCAGGCTGCCTGAATCTAAGTCTAGAACTCTCCATCCCACCCAACTCACTGGGAGCTGGGCGCTAGGCCACTACTCTGTTCTTACCTGTCCCCCAAGATGACAGCCGGGACGCCAGCCCGCCCGAGCCTGCCAGCCCTCCCATCGGCCTGGATAAAAAGACGCGCCGGAAATTCCTGGACCTGGGGTGAGCAGAGGAGCTAGAGCCTGGGTGAGGCTCAGAGCTGTGAGGGGTGGGCGTGAGGCGTCTGCAGGCAGCACTGTCTCACTTCCCCTGCCCATCCTGCAGGGTCACCCTGCGGCGAGCCTCCACGGGCAAGAGCCGGAAGGAGAAGGGCAGCAACCGCCTGTCCATGGGGAGCAGGTAGGCAGAAGCCGCAGTGCCCACCCATGGTGTCAGCCCCTAGCTCCCTGGGGGCACCCGGCCTTCCCCTCCGTGCCTGCACCCATGATGGGTACTCTCTCCACAGGGAGTCGGTGGAGGGGTCTGGCAGATCCGGGGGCTCCCCATTCCTGCCCTTCTCCTGGTTCACAGACAGCGGCAAGGGCTCAGCATCTTCCGGCAGCGCCACCTCCCCTGCCTGCTCCCCCAAACACGAGGGCTTCAGCCCCAAGAAGTCAGCTTCTCAGGTGAGCCCCCACCTCCACCCTGATCGGGTGAGAGGCCAGCCTTGCCCTGGCCCAGACTGGCCCTCCTGGGGTTTTGTCACCCACCGGGGGGGGGGGGGCATCTCTGGGGCGTGGCTTCATCCCCCGAGGTCATTCACTAACTGGTTCAGATTCCTGCAGCTCAGTGGTGAGTGTGCGTCTCCTCTGCTTCACACACACGATGGAAGACTAGTGTGTCAGGAACCGGGCCACCCGTGTGTCGGGGGCCAGGCTGAAGGGGAGCAGGGATGAGCGGGAGCCCCAGCTGGGTTGTTCTGAGTTGGGATTGGAATGGGATCGCTGGCAGTGGGTTTCTGGTGCTCAGGCTCTGCGGGAGAAGCGAGGCCGGCAAAGGGGAGCGGCAGTGTGCAGTGTTCTGCTGCTCTCCAGAGCCCAGCACGCACATGCCTGTCCCACACAGCTTCACAGCAGCCCAGGCCTGCCATGCTGTGGTGCTCATGAGGAAGGGAAAGGCTCCCAGGGAAGGGAGCACTGCCGAACTCACAGCCTTAGGTACGAGGCTCTGAGGCCCCATAGCAGCCGCGGTGGCTTCGTGCTCATGCGCTGGGCTGCAATCTGAGGGAGAAGGATAGAGTTTTCCACTTCTGTAAAGATTTGCACTCTCAGAAGTCCACAGGGGCAGGCCTGTCCTGTCCTGTCCTGTCGGGTCACCCTGAGTCGGAATTGACTAGACGGCAGTGAGTTTACCGAGCGTGCCAAGCCCCGTGCTCCCTCTCTGGTTTTGTTCCTCGTGTGCTGAGAAGACCAGGAAGCTGGGGATTCCGAGAGGATGCATTCCCTTCCAACATGGAATTTTCTTCTTGCCTTCCTCCCTGCATGCCCGCCTCCATCTGTCCATCCTTCCTTCCCCTGTGCTGGGCCCCGGAACTACCATGTTGAACAAGCCTAAGACCTCAGCCCCAGGCGCAGGAAGGCCCAGTGGCAGGCACCTGTCTGTTGAGAGCATGGTGGACTGCCTGGAGGAAGCCCCCCCACTAGCCAGAAACAACTTCTGTTCCTTCTGCCTGCCTCAGTTCTGAAGCCCCCATCCTCCAGACAGCTGCCTGATCACCCCAAGGCCAGGGAGACCCCTTGGGGTGAGCTTCCCCTCAGGTACATGTACCCCTTTATGTGCAGGAATCCACCCTGAGTGATGACTCAACGCCCCCCAGCAGCAGCCCCAAGATCCCGGGTGACCCCCGGCAAGAAGCCAAGTGCTCCTACCCCTACCACACGCTGTCCCAGTCCTCGGACGAGGTGAGCATGGCTGGCCCACACGCCATTAGGCCCGGCCTCTGATTGTGCAGTCACAATCAGAGGGCCGAGCCTCACCCCTCACTTTTGTCCCTGCCCAGTTCCTGGACGAGCCCCTCCCCACTGTCCACCACTGGACCAGCCAGCAGGTGGGCGAGTGGCTGCACAGCCTCCACCTGGGGCAGCATGCTGCCGAGTTCGCTGCATGGCAAGTGGACGGGCCCCAGCTCCTGCAACTGGATGGGAGCAAACTGAAGGTAGGTCCCCTGGGAGGGGCTGTGACCATGACCTCCACCCTGGCATTCGCTCATCCTGACCTGCACTCTTGGGCTCTGTCTCCTGGGGGCGATCTTTCCACCCCAAGGCTGCTGCCCTGACCTCTAGGCAAGGTCCTGGGCCGGCTGATCTTTGTCCTCCGGTGTGGGTTTCCATTCTCCTTGGGCACTGATCCAATCCATTGACTGGCCTTGAGCGCTAGCCCAGGCTCCTGGTCTGATCTTGACCTCTAAGATGATCTCCCCTCTGACCCTTGACTGCAGATGCACCTCCTGGTGCGCTGAGAAGTTAATCCAGCTTTGGGCTTCCCGGTGTTTCTCCTGCTGGCCCGGATGCAGCTGGCTGTGGTGGTGGGCGGTGGGGGTGGGGTGGTGTCTGACCACCAAGTAACCCTGTGAGCTGGACAAGCCACATGCCCCATCTCGAGACCACAGGGGCTCGAAGGCTGGAGAGATGGGCACCCAGGGATGGGTATGTTTAACCCTCACTTCTCCTGGCTGCCCCATGCCACATTCTGACCCTTCAGAGCCTGGGAGCTAGAAGCTCCACTTAGGGGACTTCCTGAGCTCAGCAAGGAGGACGCCTGTGGAGATGAGCAGGGCCCCCGGACCCCAGGTGGTTACAGAACTCTGACCCTCACCCTGGGGTTCCCCACCCCACTCCCCTCCCCCCAGAGCCTGGGGCTCAGCAGCTCGCAGGACCGAGCGCTTGTCAAGCGCAAGTTAAAGGAGCTGGCTGCTGCAGCGGAGAAGGAGCGCAAGGCCCAGGAGAAGGCGGCCAGGCAGCGGGAGAAGCTGCGGCGCAGAGAGCAGGAGGCCAAGAAGAGCTAGGGGGGCGGCGGGCAGGCACTGAGACCCTGGCTGGCACCAGGCACCGGGGGGCAGGCACCGCCTCAGCGAGGAGGCTGGCCTGAGCACTTGGCGGGGCACAGCCCGGCCCCCCCCTCATGCTCTCAGGGAGGGGCATACACCTTCTCTTACAGTCTGGACGGGAGCCCCAGGGAGAAGGGCCAGAAATAAATCCTTTCCAGGACTTGTCCAGCACAGAGTTCCTGGGGTGGGGGGAAGCAGCAGAGCAAGGGAAGATGGCAGAGAGGCCAGGGCAGCAGGGGCCACCCCCAGATCCCAGGGGACCCTCAGCCCTCAGGCCGGAAGTGAGCTGGGGTGCCTGCTTTCCAGGATCCCCAAGAGGGTCGAGGGTCTCAGGGCCCCCCGAGTGTTCCTTCCCAGATCACCCTAGCGGCTGTAGGCTGGGAGAGCTCTGGCTGCTCCCCAGGCTGCCAGTGGGCACTGCAGCAAGTCACACTCAGGGTAGACTCCCAGCCAGACTGCCGGGCAGCAGAGCAGAGCAGTAGCAGCAGGCTCATGGAGCTCTGTGTGAGGACTCTGGAGGGAAGATGAAACCCCTCTTTTGTTTTGCCCCATGGCCCCCGTGGGGGAGGAGATGCTCTCCCAGCAAGTCTGCCCTCCCTGGGGCCCACTCCAGGCCAGACCTCTGACCCCACTCCTCAAGCCAGGGCCCATTTCTCCTCCAGCTCCCTCACAGGCCCTGGGCCCCCCTGTGGGGCCAGAGCAAGCTTCAGGACTAGAGCGGTCACCCTTCCACCCACCCACCCT
Organism: Nesogale talazaci; assembly: GCA_004026705.1. NCBI lineage: Eukaryota > Metazoa > Chordata > Mammalia > Afrosoricida > Tenrecidae > Nesogale > Nesogale talazaci. Next base: position 45,886 of record PVJH01014452.1, read on the forward strand.
GGGGTCCTCGGCCCAGCCAGGCAGGGGCACCGCCTGGGTAGTCTCGGGGAGCAAGGGGGCTGGATGGGTCATCACCCCTCCCGTCCTGTTGGGCCTCAGAGCTGGTGCACTGTGCCGGCGGACTGACTGACTCTGGGCGACTTGGCAGCCAAGACCAGCCCTCTGGGCAGGGGTGGGGGCGGGGGCAGGCTCCGACTAGTCTGTCCTTGTTAGGGGTATTGGAGAGAGCAGATGCCGTGCAGGCCAATAGCTCCTGATGGAGGGAGGGCAGGCAGTAGTGCATGCTGGGAGGGGCGGGGCAGCGAGCTCCTCCCTCTGAGAGCCGCTGCCTCCATGGTGCTCCCCAGACTCGGCCCTCTGTGCTGGGAGGGGGGCTGCTGGAGGTGGCCCGGAGCGTGGAAGGCACCTGTGTCCGGTGGGTGCCCACCTGCATGCGAGGGGAGACGGGTCTCCATTTATCTCAATAAACACGTTTGGCGTGCCAGCGACTCTCTGTTGGCCCCAGCTGGGGCAGGGGCTGAGGGGTGGGGCCATGTCCTGGGGGGTGGACACTACAACCGCACATCCATCCTGGGCTTCCGCGAGTCACTGTGTGGCCCTGGCCACACTGGGCCAGGCGGATAGAGTGCCCCGTGCCGGTCATCACAGGTTCCCGCACCCTGTCCTCCAGGAATAACCAGGCCCGAGTCTCATTCTGATGTCTTTATTGCGGGGGCCACTGTCCCGCCACGCAGGGGTAAGGGGTAGGAGTAGTACACACTCTAACCCCATGTGCCGGGAAGGGCTAGCAAACTAGCTATGTACACAGAGCATTCTAGAAGGAAAGCCACCCCAGGCAGCTGGGGATGGCAGCGCTGGGGTGCGCGGGCCACAGGCAGGGCTGGGGCAGTAGTGGTGTGTGCATGTGGGCATGCCAGGGTGGTTGGGGAGGGAGAGAACGCTACTGAGTGCCTGCAGGGCTTGAGCTCGGCTGGGAGGGCACTTCTCCAACTCCCAGACTGCTCCATGGCAGGCCCTCACAGGGGAGCCCCCCACTCCCACCCTACCTCTTCCCCTGGCAGCCTTGACTTTCCTGTTAAGAGTGGAGGAAGAGGTTGGAGGACCTGGTCCGGGCTGGCTGGGTGAGGGGGGGCAGGCCTGGGTCCCACCCCCACTCTTCCCCTCTACCCCAGATCTGGGGCACCCAGGACCTCCCTAACACTGACTGCAGGCCAGGGCCAGGGCGGGGTAAGGCAAGCAGGGGCATTGTGTGAAAGGAGGGCAGTGAGGGGGACCCAGGGCCCCCGGCGAAAAGTGACAGCCGGGCCTTGGAGAGGACGGCCAAGGAAAGTATCTCTGGGACTCCCCCCTCCAGGGTGGAGCTGCCCCCCAACTCTCAGGCGTTACCCACAGAGATTGGACACCAGGGAGCCCCCCTAGGGGTCTCCATGGAGACAGAGATTGGCACTTAGGGGCCACACAGACCGGTCACTGCAGTGGTTTCATACAGACAGAACCTGGTCATCAGGGAGACCCCCCACCCCAGACCTTGAGGGATGGGGACAGTCACCGTGGTGGCCGGACCCTGAGGCTGCAGTCCATCCTCCCAGGTGTCGCTGACGGGCCGCCCCCTAGCTGACACGGTAGGTGGATGTGTTCTTGGGCTCCGTGCTGGGCACACACCAGTCGCCGGCCTCCTGGATGGTCTGGTAGTGGCGCCAGGCTGACTTGTTGTAGACGGGCAGGCGCTCCACAGAGTCTGTGGACAGGGCCTGGGGGTGGGGTGGGGGCATCTGGGTCAGCTGTGCCCCCTGCCTTGCCCTGCTACTCCCACCACACCCCCTCCCCCACATAGGCTGTGTGTGAATCACAGCCCAGCCCACAGGCGCAGGAAAGAGTCTGTCTCTGGGTGCCTGGCCCTGCCCTCAAGAAAGGGGAGGGGAGCTGGGAGTCCCCCTCTTCCTGATCTAACTTGGCCAGGGCCTAAATCCTGAGTGTGGGCTCTCTGACACGATCTACCCCGCTGTAAGGGTCTGTGACAGCCGGGCCTTGGAGAGGACGGCCCACCCTTGGAGAGGGTGGGTGGGAGCTGGGTTGAGGCACTGTGGCTCTGCTCCGATTCCCAGGGGCTGAGACCGGCTGGGCCGGGAAGGAGGTCTCCATGCACCCTCAGCCCAGCGGCCGGGGCAGGTCTCACCTTGAGATAGATAACAGCGTCCGTCCCAAAGCCCTCCATGGAAAAGAGCTGCAGATCCCCCTGGAAGTACTTGGCGTAGAGGCGGGAAATGGGGAGTCCGTAACCAAAGCCAGCCTAGGAGGGGGCAGGAGCAGGGGATGAGAGGTTGGCACCGGGCGTCTGCTGGGGCAGTGGTGGGGGTGCTGATGGAAGCACAGGAGGGGGTGCAGGGAGCTGGGCTGAGGTTACATGGGCGCAAGAGAAAGCTCTGAGGTACTGTAGTGGGGTGCCCTGGAAGGAGGAGGGAGAGGCACAGGGCGGGGGTGGGGTGGGGGTGGGACAGGATCTGGGAAGGGGCGGAGCCCTACTCTGGTAGCCAGAAGCCCTGGGCACTTGTCTGGACAGGTCATGGGGCTCCCTGAGAAGGTGGAAAGGGATGATGGAAGGCCCTTGCTGGGAGCGGACAGGGGGCTGTTTATTGACTAGCTGAACCAGGGGCCCAGGAAGGTAGTACTGCCGTGGGGGGCGGACAACAGGGAGACCCCGATGGACAGACACTGAAGGACGGCTGGATGAGAGCGGGCTGGGGGCGAGGGGACTCCCGAGAGACGTGCACCCCTGTGAGCAGCCACCATCATGGTGCCGAGCGAGGGGGGCAGCAGGGTGACAAGCGGGTGAGAGAAGACAAAAGGAGAGGCAGAAGGGGGGCTGGTGTGGCCGCCCTCTCACCAACGGGGTGCCCCCGGTGCCGGGCTGGGGGGTGGGGGCCGTGGAGTACATGTAGCTGAAGAGTCGCTCGATCTTTCTCAATGGGACACCTCCGCCTCGGTCACTCATCTGGGGGAGGAGGGGACGTGTTAGGGGCTCTCCACAGACCTCCACTCTGCGACACTTCCACCCACCCGTGTCATCTCCATCTTCAGAAGCTGCCCTGAGCCCAGCCCACAGGAGAGGAGAGGAGAGCCCTCCCCCTGGCAGGAGGGTGTGCCTGGAGGTCCACCTGGGGCAGGGCGGGTGCCAAGGGAACCCTCCTCCCCAAACCCACTCCCTGACTCCCAGGGCACCAGGCCACCTACTTTGATGGACAGATCTTCCTCTCCTAAGGCCAGCATGACCTTGATGGGGGGGAGAACCAGGCTGGACTCGTGGCTCTCCACGGTCGCACGCATGGCATTCTGCAGAGAACAAGAAAGGCAGGACACTGTGAGAGAGAGAACTGCCGAGTCCTCACAGGCCCCAGCCCCACCCCCCAGGGTTACCCCTCGGGCTCCTCACCTTGAAGAGCTCAAAAAGCATGTGGTAGAGGTGGGAGGGGACGTAGACCATGTGGATGGGCTGTTTGGGCTTGGAGGCTGTGGGGGAAATCAAGACCAAAGAACAAGAAATTCAAAATCACGCCCTTCCTGCACTCCGGATCCAGCAGCCCGCCCATCCCCCTGCACAGCCCGTACATCTGGTGCCCATTCAATCACCTACCTGTCCGGTCCGTAGCCACCCGTCCTGCGTCCTGTCTACCTGTCCGTGCAACCATCCACTAGGTGTACACCCCACAACCCCACCGACACCGGGCTAGGCTAGCCCAGCCCGGCCTCGTAGTTCCTGCAGGTCAGTAGGCAGAGGGGCCTGTGGCAGGGCAGCCAGTCTGGGAGGGGTTTCTGGAGAAGCTGGACTAGAACTAGAAATTAAGGACTGTGGGCAGGTGACCTCGAGGTACAGAGGTGTGCAATGTTGGGGACACTAGTTGAAGAGCAAAAAAAAAAAAAAAAACTAGTTGAAGAGCTGGGGTGTGTCGGGGGGTGGGAGGGTGGGTGTTACCCTGAGATCCCTGCCCTTTCCCCCTATATAGCCGGGCACCTCCTCTTCCTCCTCAGCAGCAGCTTTCCGCACTGCTTTGAGAGGGTGATCGCATGCACCCATCCATCTCCTTTCTCCCGCTCTGATGGGATTGACAGGCTTGGGTTTTGTGTCAACTTGGCTGGGCCAGAATTCTTTGGGTCTGGCAGTGAAGGCCTCGTAACCCCCACCCTGGTTTGTGACCTAACAGGATGCTATCGGCTTTGTGATGGAATCTGCTGTGAGAGGAGGGTAGAATCCAACCCCTACCTTGGACGGAGCGCAGCCCTGATGCAATTCAGAGGTTCCTTTGGGCCAGACCCAAAGTGGAGAGGGGCACTGCGGAATAGCGTGTTTGCTCCCTGCTGGCTCAAGAACCTCCAGTTCTTTTAAGCCAATGGTCTGCCACCAGACCCTCCTCTCTGCAGGCACAAGCCTGCCCTGCCCTGCCCTGCGTCCTCACTGGTTTCCCTTGTGCAAACCACCCAGCCTACCATTCCTGGATTCCTGTAGAAACCTCCAGACTGGTCTTCTTGAATTCTTTTCTGCTCCTCCAACCCCCATCTCTTTTTTTAAAAATCACTTTATCGGGGACTTGTACAACTCTTATCACAATCCATCCATCCGTCCATTGTGTATGTCAAGCACATTTGTACATTTGTTGCCATCATCATTCTCAAAACATTTTCTTTCTACTTGAGCCCTTGGTATCAGCTCATTTTCTCTCTCCCTTCCTCCCAAAACCTTGATGAATTTAGAAATCATTATTTTTCTTATGTCTTACACTGTCTCATGTCTCCCTTCACTTACTTTTCTATTGCTCATCCCCCAGGGAGGGGAGTTATATGTCGATCATTGTGATGGGTTCCCCTCTTCTTTCCCACCTTCCCCTTCTCCTCTGGTGTATTGCTATTATTGATCCTATTATCATTATTGATCCTGAGGGATTTATCTGTTCTAGATTCCCAGTGTTTCCAGCTCTTACATCTCTGGTATAACCAGAGATAAGAATTGGGATCATGATAGTGGGGAAAGGAGGGCGGGGGAGAGGGACAATTAAAGAACTAGAGGAAAGTTGTATGTTTCATCAATGCTATACTGCACCCTGACTGGCTCATCTCCTCCCCAAGATCCTTCTGTAAGGGGATGTCCAGTTGCTTACAGGTGGGCTTTGGGTCTCCACTCCCTGCTCCCCATCATTCACAATGATATGATATTTGGTTCTTTGATGGCTGATACCTGATCCTATCGACACCTCGTGATCACACAGGTTAGTGTGCTTCTTACATGTGGGCTTTGTTGCTTCTGAGCTAGGCAGTCACTTGTTTATCTTCAAGTCTTTAAGACCCCAGATACTATGTCTTTTGATAGCCAGACACCATCAGCTTTCTTCACCACATTTGCTTATGCACTCGCTTTGTCTTCAGTGATCATGTCGGGAAGGTGAGTATCATGGAATGCCAGTTTAATAGAAAAAAGTGTTCTTAAATTGAGGGAGTACTTGAGTAGAGGTCCAATGTCCATCTGCTACCTTAATACTAAACCTATAAATATAGATCTATTTCCCCACATAGATCTATTTCCCCATCCTTATACAAAAATATATTTACATATGTACATGCCTCTAGTTAGACCTCTATAAATGCCCTTTGCCTCCTAGTTCTTTCCTCTATTTCTTTTTTGACTTTCCTCTTGTCCCACTATCTTACAACCCCCATCTTTAGAATGACACACCCTTTCCACTGCACTCAGAACCCCGGATCCTTCCCAGGGTCCCCGCACACCAGTCTGTCCAACTCTCACCCTTCCACCTCCCAGCCCTCACTGAGCTTTCGGTGCCCTCCTCTGGGAGGCCCTGCTGGCTGCTTTGTCCATCCGAGATCCCCATGGCCATCCTCTCACGTCCACTGGGTCCTTCTTTTCCTGACACAAGGACTTCTCCCTCCCAAATTTCAGCGGAGCACATAGCTGCCCGGCCATTTTCTGCTTGTCTATCCTTCCCTTCAGCTGGCTGTGGCAAGGTGATTTACGCAAGTAGGTGTCCACCCCCTAGGGCCTGCCTTCCACCCCCTTTTCCCCCCTCCACTCTGGCACTCAGCCATGACTGTGGGTAGCCAGCTTTGTGCCAGCCTGGAAGTATGAGGGAAGCAAGCATTTCTCTGAGTTACTTCACTGCAACCTGGGTTCTGGAAAAACCTCCAGACTGAGAATCCACCTAGCACACACCTGGCCCCACCCCTCATACTACCCTGTCTGATTCCCTTCCTGTCTCATTGTGTAAGTGTCTGTCTGTGGGTTCGAGATCCCCTTTCCTCCCTCCCTGGTGCGGAGAAAGGACCTTGACAGGTATTGAATTAGTAAACAGTACAGTAGGAAGCGATCAGACTTTTGCTTCTGCCCTGTCCAGGAGAACAGTCCAACCTCCCCTCCCTCGACCCCTTCCCTCCCTCCCTGCGCTGCAGGCAGACACCTGTGTGTGCCTGGGCACGCACACACGTGCAAGCACACGCGTGTACAAGCACACGCGCGCCCTCACCGTTGATCTCCTGGATCTCCAGGTCAGGTGAGGCCATGTAATACTTGTCACACAGGAGCTTGGCCATGTCGTAGGCATCTGAGAGAGCGAAGGGCCAGTCAGGGCAGGGGGTTCGGTTCACCCAGGGGCAGACCTCTTGGCAGCTCCAACATTAACGGTGTCCCACCCACTGGGGAGGGGCCCACTTCCGGGTCCCAGGGCCCCCCCTGCAGGCAGTGATGGGGGGGGGCTGCCTCACCCTTCACCACATCAGAGACGTTACAGTTGGGATCGATGCTGCCGATGTGTTTGGGGTGGGCTGGGTTGGTGCTGCCGTCGAAGATCAGCGCTGGGAGCGGGGAGAGAAGGTGCTGTTGGCAGGGCCCCAGGGTCCCCCCCAGCATCCCCTCCCCAGGGGGTGCTCAACCTGCTGCCTGTGCTGCTGTGCTCCAGGGGTACGCCAGTCTCAAGATGCGCACCCCCTTCCCAGACCTCGAACATCTTTCTAGGAGCCTTGACTCTTAGGCGCCCAGATCCCCCCACCGCTTCTTTTGTTTCTGGCTGAGACATTTAAAGGTAATCTTCGTCTGCCTGCGTTTGCGAGGATTTGAGCAAGCCGTTTTGACTCGTGGCTGGCTGGTTTCTCAACCCTTGCGGTAAACAGCGGGGCCTGAGACGCTACACCGCCAACGGGTGGGGAATGCCGTGGCGCTTCAGGAAGACCGAACTTCACGCTTTCTAGCGTGACCTCGCCTACACGCGGCTGGTGAGCGCTCAGGCATCGATGACGTCAGAGCGGCAGTTTCCTCGCACACTTTGGGGCCAGCGCCTGGTTGCCGAGGGCTCCTCGGCCCACCCCACCCCCCACGCCACCCCCCGCGCTCACTGTGCTGGTTGATGAGCATGCGGATGGAGATGCGGCTGAGGTAGAAGCGGTCCAGGAAGTACTGGATGTTCTGGTTCGAGACGGGGTCGTCGCCGTAGGCGTCCTTGTATTCCAGCACGCCCTGCGCCATGGTGGGCACCACATCGTTGTGGCGGTTCCGGATGGTGACCAGGGCGTCTGTGAACCTGCCGGGGAGGGGCAGTGTCTGCTCTGTCCAGCCCAGGGGGCAGGGACACCTCTCAGGCTTCCGGCTACTCCTCTCCCCACCTCCCAGTGCCTGCCCACACACAAGTCCCCAGAACCCCACCCTGCACCTCACTCCAAGCCTCCTCTGCAAGCTTTCAGTTCTTCCATGTGGGGTCCTCCAGGGACAAGGCCTAGGCCCTCCCTGCAGACTTGGGACACATGGAGGGCAGGGGTTGTCTCCAGGAGAAAGGACCTCCCCAAGAATGGAGTCTCCCTCTCCCAGCAAACTTGGGGGCTGCTTAAGCAGGGGCTCTCTCTGCTCTCATTTCGCTCAGGCTGGGGTCGTTCCCTCCATGCCCACGGGGCCATAGCTGCCCTCTCCCACCTGCCCTCACTCACTGGTGCAGGGTGTGGTGGTCCTCGGGGTCCTTGTCCAGGAACTCCATAATGTCCAGGAGGCTCTGCACATACCTGTGGGTGGGGACATCGGCCTCAGCTCCAGGCTCGGCAGCATCCCGACTCTCGCCCTGACTCTCGGCGGCCACCCCACAGCTGTCCTGGTGGCCATGCGGGGCCGGTCTTCCCAATCAATGCCTTTCCTGTGTGTGTGGAGGGATGCTCTCCCTGACAGCAACTCCGGTATGCAGTCAGGTCTCATCCACTCCTCTTAGAGAGCCTTTGATTGGGGAACTCCAGTGACAGTGTAGCCCTGGGTGGTGGGAAAGTAAGGCATGGGGGTCGACTTCCCCAAACCAGCCACGGAAAGCCCTGCGGGACCCCCAGGGCCCAGGAATGGCCATTGGTTTGCGAGCCCCTGCTGTCAGAAGAGCCCTGGAGGGATGGCAGATATGAGTGGAGGGTTGCTCACAGCAAGGTGAGCAGTTCAAAACTACCAGCCGCTCTGTGAGAGAAGGACCAGGTTACTGCATCCACACAGTGAAGGCCTCGGAATGCCCCAGGGGCAGGTTTCTTCTGTCCCAGACTGTCTCTGTGGGTGGGGACAGACTCATGGGCGGTGAGTAGGTAAAAACAAAAACCAAATTCACTGCCATCAAATGGATGCCAGCTCAGAGTGACCCCACGCATGGGAAGGGTAGGGCTGCCCGCATCCCATCTCTCTCTGCTGCAGAGCGGCTGCCTGTGCCGTGCCGAGCCCAACACCTAACCACGGAGTCACCAGCTCCCGAGGGCGGGGGTCAGAGGGGAGGCATAACAGCCGTTTCACCCGGCCTCCCCCTCTGGTTCTGCGGTGCCCACCAGCCTCAGCAGTCTCCAGGGCGCTGGCCAGGGCGGTGACCATGCGAGCCTGTGTGCCTGTAGCCACGCAGTGGGGGGAACTAGCCTGGGAGCTGGCTCAGCCCACGGCTAATCCTGGCTGTTCCACAGGTATGAGCTGCATACCCTTGTGGGGGTTGGGGGCCGTGGGACCTCTCTGGGTCTGAGATTCACCATCAAGAAAATGAGGTATCTTCAAATATGTATTATTAATTTATGAGAAAATATACCCAGTAGGGCTAAGCCCCGGTGGCGTGGTGGTTGTGCGCAGGACTGTGGCCCACTGGGACGGAGGTTCAATTCCAGCAGTGGGGCTGGGCCTCCTACTCCCACCACTGGAGAGCAGTGATGCCCCCCCCCAAAAAAATATATATATACACCCAGTAGTGGGCTGGGTCCTGGTGGTGTAGTGGTTGTGCACGGGACTGCGGCCCACTGGGATGGAGGTTCAATTCCAGCTCCACGGAGCAAAGGCTGGGCCTCCTACTCCCACCACCTGAGGGCAGTGATGCCCCACCCCTCCCAAAAAAAAAAAAAAGGAAAAGAAAATATACCCAGTAGTTCATCTGTCCCCTTAATAATGAATAATGTCTGCCTGCTGGACCCAGGAACACCAGCAGAAATGGGGTCTGTCTCAGCCTGGGGAGAACCCAGAGGACCCAGCCCCGTGTGCCCGACACGTGTGGGAACAAGGCAGCTGGGTGGCTGACGCAGGGGTGGGGGAGAGATTCGCTTCCTCCCCAGAGCCTAGCCTGCCCCTCGCAGGCCCCTCCTCCCACCCAGGACAGCCAGCGTGGCACTTCAGGGTCCTGACCTCCGTCTCCCACGAGCCAGGGGGGCCAACACTTGCCAGGGGCTCAGCAGTGCCCCCGAGGCTCAGCCCTCCCCCATCTCGTCTCACAGCAGCGGGATGAGTGGGAAGCGGGCACTCCCTCTGTGCGGACAAGGGCACCGGCTCTGAGGGTGAAGTATACATCCACTCTGCGCCGAGGCCAATGCAGCCAAGCCTCCCCGCACGCACAGCTGGATGCCTACACTGGCACCCCCAGTGCCGACTTTGAGGAAGTGGGCTCTGTCCGGGCCATACCTCGGCTCTGGGCTCACCTGCTTACCACCTGGGCCCTCCACAATCACCCTGTGAGGTGGCCGGGTGTTCCGCAGGGCCAGCAGTTGCTATGCAGAGCTAGGGTTCCCTATCCCAGGCCGGGGGTGGGGGAGCTTCATGCTGATGGGCTTCTTTGAGGGGGAGAACCCGCATGACTGGGGGCAGGGGGGCGGGCAGGGAGAGAAAGGAGAGAAAAAGAGGGAAGACACTGGCACAGGGCAGGGAACTGCCTCCCCAAGAGCTGGTTGGCCAGAGGTCTGAGGCACGGGGACACATCAGAGTTCTGGTGTCCAGCAGAAGGCAGTGAGTGCCCCGGCTGCTGGCACCGTCCCTGCATGACTGCCCAGCTGTCTCTAGAGGGCAGGCCTGAGGCCGGGTCACATGGCAGTGAAGCGAGGCAAAGGGCACCAGGATGGGTCAACAGTGGGCCCTGTGAGTCAGCCAGTGGCCTGACTGGGCACCAGGGCGGAGAATCCCTCTGCTGACTTCTCCCTCCTGGGGAGTGTTCTGGAGCACACCCTTCCAATGGCAGCCACCAGGAAGCTGGCACTTAGCTCGCAGGGACCTCAGAGCAGGGCTTGGCTGTAAAGGAAGAGATGCGCGGAATGGCACAATGCTGCCTTCCAGGCTGCCCACCTCGCCAGGGCGAGACAGAGCACCGGGCTGAACTCAGCTCGGGGCCTGGGACCCTTCCAGGCTGAGCAGTCGGCAGGCAGCCTGCACAAAGCCGAGGCGGGCCGCTCGCTCTCTGGGCCTGCTGAGTTCGGCAGCACACCAGGCTGCCAAGGGTCCTGGGGACGATCTGGAGCGCCCTCCCCAATGCCTGAGGGCACTTGGAAACCCACCCAGAGAGACACTGCCCTCTGGGCTCTCCTGTCTGACAGACAGGCCTGCAGACGACCTGTTTCATGCCAGCCGAGTGCCCGGATTTGGGAGGCAGGCCCAGGGAGGTGGGGGCGGGGCATAGCACGTATGTGGATGCTGTCACTGGTGTGATGGGGCGGGGAGGGAGGGTATGTGCAGCATGCGTGGGAGCAGTGTGGCTCAGTGTGTGTGTGTATGTGCAAGCACACGTGCAGGGGGTGGCAGCTCTGTCCACTGCAGGAGGTGACTGGC
>PVJH01014453.1:0-56838 GCA_004026705.1 Nesogale talazaci
CGCAGTCCCGCGCACAACCACTGCGCCACCGGGGCTCAGCCCGAGTGTTCAGAATTTAAGCGACAACACTGCTCTCTTCTCTGGTTTGGGATTTTATTATTTACAACCCTTGCGTCACACACGTTGGTGTGCTTCTAAGAGGACTTAACTGATGCCTTGTGGGAGCAGATGGTCTCAAGATGAACTCTGAGAAAGGAATACGCGTCAAAGCCTCTGAATGTGGCGCTATTGGTGCAAAATTCTGTCCCAGGCCTCCGAGTAACAGAGGGCATTAATGAGACAGTCGGGATTTAATTTCCTTCTCCAAGTTAAGACGGGACTATATTCCAAGATTTAGGCAAGGCCTGTGGGATGCACAGTGAGCGAGGGACTGGATGGTCTGACCTCCAACTAAGACAAGCACTGGCTCTCTCGTTCCCTGGGAAACTGCTGAGCATGACAAGGTGCTCGGTCATGCTCCCTGGTTTGGGCTTTATCTGCCCTTTCAGATCCGAGACACATTGGCTGAAACAGTCTTGCTTCTTTGTTTGCCTACGGTAAAATGTCAGCAAACCCTTTGTGTGAGAAGTTGTCACAGAATGCTGGTTCCGTGACAAGAACTGTATATAAACCTGCCTTGAACGAAGCACTGGGCCTTGGGGCTCCTTCTCCTCATGCCCCTAGGTCTACCTTTCATCTTTGACCTATCTTCCTCAGTCGGCACCATGCTCCTCTCAACCCCGGTTTGATTTGTGAGAGCTAGTTTCTAACAATGCTTTACTTAGATGGCTGCTTGTTTGAAGACAAACTTCAAGACCCTTTCAGATGATTAGCCAGGCACCATCTGCCTTTTTTTAAAAATCATACTTTGCTATAGCAACCAAATCTTCAGCTATCACTCCATGTGGGTATTAAGTAGACAGCCATGTTGTCAGGACTCGTTTTTCTTAAATTAGGGCTAGAATTCTATTCCTTCATATATCTATGGTTTACATATGTTCCTGGTTCGCCTTAAAGACATCATTATTATTTTGTGGAAGGGCATTATAAATGATGTCCTTCCTACAGTAAAAAAAATATGGTAGTTCTATTCTTTTAACTTTATCATTATTAATCATGTTATCAGGAGATCTTGCAGCTATCATAACATTCCATCGTTCAATCACATCGAGCAGTATTGTATAATTGCTACCACAGTTTCAAGACATTTTCATTCTTTTTGCACTCCTTGATATCAGTTCCCCTTTATCCCCTCTATTCCCCACCCTAACCCCCCAGGAACTCTTATTTTTCCCCTCTATAATAGTTTGTTTGCTTTTTGGCATATCTTACACAACCAAATATATCCATTCACATACAACTCTGTTGCTTGACCCCATCGAGTGGGTTATACGGTCATCAATGTTATCTCCCTCCCACCTTCCTGTGCCCCCAGGGACCCATTATTACTGTTACTGTTTCTGAAGGGTTATCTATCTTGGCTTTCACGTACTGAATGATCTTAAACATATAAATGAGCATTGCAAATCTAACATGATTAATGAGGTAAAACAAATAAAAACCATAATGGTAAGGGGAGGAAATATTAAAGAACTAGAAGAGGTCAGTTATGTGATTTATCAGTGCCATACTGCACCCTGGATTTATCATCCCTTTCATGTGGCCCTTCTGAAAAAGACTGTCCAATTATCGTACAGGTGGATTTTGGGTATCCACTACATCCATGCCCCTTCACTTCTACTTGGTTGCTTGTTTTTGAACTTTGGCTATCCCTTCCAGTCGACAACTCATGATCACATGGACTGGTATACCTGTTCCATGTAGATTTTAAGACCCCCAGATGCTATATCTTTTAATAGCATCAACTTTCTTGACCTGTCTTCACCACATTTGCTTATGTACTCATTTTGTCTTCAGAGATCAGGTCAAGAAGGGGTCATATAATCCTTATTTTCCTCCTGCCCCATTATCATGTTTACCCGTTGTTCACCTTTCACTAATTCCTCTCCAATACAATTCGAATAATCAAACACAACCACAAAGGCTACACCCTCCTCGCCATCAATTGCAGAGCACTTACTATTCCTCTGTACATGACATTATTGGCCCAGCCCTCACCTTCCCCCCTTCCCTCCCATGCCCCCAGGAACTGCTGGTCCGGTTGCTGTCTTTGTAAGATTGCCTCCCCTGCCTATCTTGTATAGATAAACAACATCGTAGTTCTGTTTATATTACCAATAATTTAACCAGTGGTATAGACTTGAAAACACTGCCGAGAAAAAGAAGAAAGTGTACATGAACAGCATGGTTTTTTGACTAACATACATAGCTTGTTCACTTGTACAGATTAACAATTTAGGTGACTGGACACTATTGACACAAACAATGAGGGCATAACTTTCCATAATGCTGATTCATAGAACTCTTTTTAAATTTTGACAGCATAATTGACATATAATTCATATACCAGTGGTCTGAATATAAATTCTCCCATTGTTTGGGACCTAGGTGGCTAGGACTCCTCCAAAGTGGCCTTGGGACATGGGGGGGGGGGTTGGGGGCTTCCCCCATTTCATGGCCTGAACCCATCTTGAGGTCAAGTCTCAATTGACCCCTTAGTCCCAAAGCCCCAGGGATTGTGCCTACATGGGCCTCCTTCAGTTCTCTGACCTCGGCCCTGCCTCTGGGTGCACATTTTCTCTCCTGTCTGGGCTCATGCTTCGCCAGTGCTATTTGAGGGAAGTGTCTGCTGTGAGCACCCCACGCTGCAGGCACTGCAAGCTGCTTGGTGTCAGGGGACACTGAGAAGGGACCAGTCTTTGGCCTGTTCTTTTTTTTAGTTCTTTTTTTGGGGGGGGGGCAGGGAGCACACCTGTTATCATAATCCATCCATCCATCGATTGTGTCAAGCACATTTGTCGCCATCATTATTTTTAAACGTTTTCCTGTGTTTGCTTCGGCGGCACATATACTATATTAAACATTTTCCTTATACTTGAGCCCTTGGTATCAGCTTCTCATTTTTCCCCTCGCTTTTTCGTGAACCCTTGATAATGTGTAAACTCTTACATATCTATATGCCGCTGTCTCCCTTCACCCCCTCACAACATCTTTGCAAGGACATCTGGAAGGGCTGAGCCTTCCATGACGGTGGACTCCCCGACGGGTTGACTGGAAATGCTCAGCTTCCTCCTCCTGGGCCTCTAACGTCACCCTTCCTCTGAACTTTTCACTCGGGCTTCTTGGCAACTCACCTTCTTGTCAGCTTCATCTTCTACTTTGTCTCGGAGAGTCCCAGAATCTCTTGTCCTGGTCTCACCTGAGACCCCCATCCCATGTGCTTCGCCCTCTCCATGGAGCCTGAGGGAGAGACTCCTGGGTCTTGTCATGGTGCACACCTAGTCTCGGAGGTATCTTCTACCTGGCAGCCCACTCTTCTGTGCCACAGCCACTTGTATGCAGTGTGTGCAAATTCTGTACCCTCCATTTATGGACAGTGGATGAGGGGCACCACATTTGCTTGGTTTACCCTATTCTTTCAATTCTCTTAAGTCCTTCCCCTTTGCCCCAAGAGGGACCATGACTTTCATCCCCTTCTCTACCTGGGCCTTCCATTTTCCTTAAGAGGCACCCTCTAGGCACAGTCCTGAGAGTGGCACTGTGGCAGGAGCATCCGGGGGGGGGGGGGGGGGTTGGGGAGGTGGGGTTCTTCCCTTGGCCAAGTTTACTCCCAGAGGAAGAAGATGTATTAGTGAGAAGTACCTTGCAAGGGAGACATGGCAGGGGAGTGAAGGCTATGCGGGCCACAGTCTTTCTAAGCAAGGGAAAAGGAGAGAGGTCTATAAAGGAGTTTAGGAGGAAAGGACATCATATTTATTTATGGACCAAGGCGCAGATTCAGGGAATTGGGTCTACATGGCGAAGGTTATGGTGGTCACTGGATGCACATGCAATGGGTGTTCAAAAACGGAGTCCAAGGTAAAGGCTTCTGGGTAGGCCGTCATCCCTTATTATGAGATGGTGCCCATGAGTCTGGCAGCTAGTTTCCTCGGGTTCAAGTCCTGTGTCAGGGTGTTTTTTTGCTCTTCAGTTCCACTGGAGGTCATGGGTATCTGGTCTTCTCCTGCTCTGATGGCTACTTTAAGCTGGTCACATGCATGAATGCTGCAGAGCAAGTGTGTGGAACTAAAGCACATTTTTTCATACAGGGAGAAAAATACACTTGCAGTGGGGAGGGAGGGTGTGTGAGGAAACGGAAAAGATACAGGGCATTGTAATTATACCAGAAGGTAAAATATTCACTGGAGATGAGGTATTGCGCCCAGACGCATTGGCTTGAGGAAATTCCTCAAAGTGAACTGACCTTGAAAAGTGGGGGTGGGAGAGCCCAGCCTCTTTCTTCATCTGTCGCAGCCAAGACAGAGAGGCTAGCTGGCCAGGACAGTGAGGAGATGTGCGTATGAACTTAACCTACCTTAGACTAATCAGTCCCAGTTTCCAGATAAGAGAGCTGGATCTCATGAGAAAGGGCAACTAACATAACCACACTGACACTCCGACTGTGTGGCAGAGGTGGGGCCCTCTGATTCCAGAGACTGTCTTTTTAGTTATGACCCAGTTATACCCAGGATCCTGTATTCCATCACTGTCAGGGTAACACTGACTTCTCACAACCGTCTGGATCAAGGCAAAGGTGCAGATACAGCGGGAGAAAGCTCTCATTCTTTCAACCCCCTCAGAGCCTGGAGTCAGAGAGATTTGCTGTCATTTACTGCCCACCCTAGCTTGCCTGTAGACAGAATTATTGATGACATGGTGTGAGCATTTTAAAAAGCAAGGCACGCACACAAACTGGGTGACTTTAGACCTAAATGAAAACTCCATTTTAAAATGAAATTATTATTTTCAGTTTTTCTTTTCTAAAAGAAACCATTAGACATTTTGGGGGTGGGCCGGGTATGTGTGTCAAAGTGTTACTATTAAAAAACAAAGAACAGTTACGATTTCGAATTCCTAAATAAAGAACTGCATAGTGCTTGTTAAAATGTTTAACAGTTGGCCCCAGAAAAGATGGTCTAGTCAGCAGGAGCATAGAAAATAGACTAATGATGCTCAGTGATGTTTAAAACGATAACTTCATAGCCAAGAAAGGTATACACTATCAACTCTTCATTCCTTTCCCAATCACAATTAAATTCTCACTGGTTGGGAGTTTTTTCCTCGTATTTCTGTTAAATTTGTTTTTGTTTTTGTTTTTTTTGGGGGGGGGCATCACTGCTCTCTGGTGGTGGGAGTAGGAGGCCCAGCCCCACTGCTGGAATTGAACCTCCGTCCCAGTGGGCCACAGTCCCGCGCACAACCACTACGCCACCGGGGCTCAGCCCTATTTCTGTTAAATTTTATTGGAGAATTTGTAACTAAATCGAAAGGCTGGCTGTAGATGTGAAAGTCTTGATGATAGTGCAGAACTCGGAGCTTCAGTTTGTGAAAATAGAGCTTGCTATCTGATTCTTCGAACTTGTTCCTCACAAGCTATTAGGCAGATGGGCCATGTTTATACTTCAAAGTCTTCAGGTTTAACCTTCAGTCCTCTTAACCAGATCGTCACTTTTACATTTCAAGGGCCTGACTACATACACAAAAAGGAACCCCGGTAGTGTAGTGGGTAAAGCTGCTGACCTCAAGGTCAGCAGTTCACATCCATCGGCTGCTCCTTGAGATGAAAACGAGACTGTATTCTCCAGGAAAGATTGACAGCCCCCGTACCCAAAGGGACAGTTAGTTCTGCTTTGCTCTACAGATTCGCTGTCGATGGCATAGGGTTTGGTTTTTGGACATTCACATGCAACTCAAAGGCAGGAATGGGAATAGTGATGCCAGATGGGTAGGAAGAAGGGGGCAGGGGAGGAAGGGGAAGCCGATGGTAAATGATCGACACACAACCACACACACCCCTCCAGGGGGGAAGAACAACGGAAACCATGGGGGAAGGGAGACAGTGGTCGGTGTGAGGCATGGAAATGATAATAATGAATAATCTATCAAGGGGTCACGGGGAGGGGGGGGGCTGTTACCAAGGGCTCAATAGAAAGTAATTGTCTTGAAAAGTCAGATGGCAACATATGTACAATTAACGTATAGATTGTCATGAGAATTGTAAGAGCGCTCAGTGAAACCATCAAATGTTTACACTATTTACTGCAGTCCAACTGCATCAGGATAGAGGAGTTGATGTTAGGCTAGGCATCGAGGTTAAGACAGTTTGCGGCTTGACGACTCCAAGTAAAATCTCCCTCTTTCCCCGACCCGTCTGCGCGTCACGGTAAGAAATGGAAGAACGGGGACTCAGTTTTGCCCCTTCCAGACCTCTCGGAGCTGCAGTTTCCAGGGGTTACCTTCTCAGTCACAGGTTTCCCGGCTGACTCCACGCAGCTGCTGCGACTCTTGGTTGCTAGGGAGACCAAGAACAGCCACTTCGTAACTAAGGGGAAGTTAAACGGTAGACATCCTAGGTGAAAGTTGATGGGTCACGTGACTAAGTTTCTAGGCGGACAAATATTCCTCACACCAACCAGCTGCAGAGAAAACAAATGCTGCTCCAATCAACACTTTCCATGGGCGGGAATCTTCTTAGGTCCACCTGTCCCCGCCCCCTAGTCGAGTGATTGACCTATCTCTTGTCCAATAATAAGAAGGATGCCCCAGAGGGACAAACATATGGGTAAATCAAAATGCACAGCCCAGTTTTTGGAGGCGGGCAAAGGGAAATACACGAAACGCCTGACGGGGACTCCAGTGACCTACTCCCTCCCCGCCCCAATCGCACGCCGCGAGGTAGGTGGGGCTTCCGTGAAGACGTAGATCCAATCGGAAGAGGTCTGCGTAGTCGTTGCCCAATAGGCAGGCGGACAGGGGGCGGGCCCAGGGGCCGGGCGCCCGGCGTTCCTGAGGGTGGGGCGGGGGCAAGTGTCAGTCAGGTCGGAGCGCGACTAGGGGACAGCGGAGACCTGGGCAGCAGACGGGGTTCGGGTCCCTCCCGGCTGTCTGGCCACGATGGAGTTCCTCCTGGGGAACCCGTTCAGTACCCCGGTGGGGCAGTGCCTCGGTAAGGCCGCGCGATGGGGCGGGAGTGGCTGGGCCCGCGGCCTCTGCCCGGCGCCGGTGCCACCTTTCCGCGGACCGGGCGTCCTGGTTGGCGGACCTTGGCGCCGCTGACCCTCGGAGACAGCTCTCTCGAGGGCCAGCTCGGCCTCGGGATGCTGCGCGCTTCCCCACGCGTCAGGCCCAGCCCTCCCACTGCAGCTGCCAATTGCTCGTCCGCCCTCCGCCTCCCCCGTTGGGAGGTGCCACTGTGAGCACCCGGTCCGGCCCACAGCCTGCCTCGACGCCACTGCCCCCCCGGATCCAGTTCTCCCTGCCCCTCTGGGGTGTCGCCGCGATGACACACAGCGCCCTCGCCTCTCTCCATCCTTGTTCCCCCGCTCCAGTTTCAGCACCCTCCCCGAGAATGCCACTGCTCCGAGACCTGCCAGATTTGAGCGGCGGCGGCCCAGCTAGGGTGTAAGAGGCAGGGAAGGGGATGGTTGTTCTGGCAGGGGACAGCCTGCTGCAGTGCGCCCCAGGCGAGAAGGAAGCCGGTGTCATTTAATGATAAGAGCCTGGACTCCAGCACGGCGTTGCCAGTGACTGTCCGATGACCTTGTCCAGCCACTGCCCCTTCTGTTTTAAGTGTCCCTGGGTGTCAGGGAGCTGTGCTAGGCCCCTTCAGGGGCTAAAAGTTCTCTTTGTGGTTCTCTACACATGGACAATTGTTCCTTGCTGTATGAAATTTGCCGAGACCAAAATCTTCTGGTGGCATTGTGGAGTTGATTGTGAAATGGTGCTCTGGGAACCTGGAAAAGGGCACATAGAATCCTGGGTAAGGAAAGCTCCAGGTGTAGGTGAGGGAGCACCCAGGTGACCTAAACGTGTCACCCAAGGCTGGAGCTTAGGTTATGTAATCAGTAAAGAATGTTGATTCATATCTTTTCAAACTGGGTGCTTTCTAGTTGGTAGAAGGAAGAGTAAAACGTCTTTTATGAGCAGGAAGCTTTTGGGTGTCCTTATGCGGCTGACTGGTATGGGCTGAAAGAGACTGGGTGGCACAGGGGTAAAGCACTCAGGTGCTTACTGAAAGGGCGAAGAAGCATCACTCTGGGAAGGAGAGAGGTGGCAGTCCAGTTCTGTAAAGACGGGAAACCCTGTGGAACAGTTCTCTGGGCTGTCGGCTCCTATGAGTGGGAATTGACTGGAAAGAAGTGGGTTTGCTACTTTAGTTTGGGTGTAATTTGTTTACGTCCTGTTTTGCTTGCAAGTTTCCTGCTCACTCTTCAGGTTTGGGTGGGACCCGCGGCACCGGAGGCCTCTCCTGTTGGTTAATTGGCTCGTGGGAGCCTCACTTCCTTTTCTAGTGAAGGCTTTTGGTCTAAAGGATGGCAGGTGCCAGGCCCTGGAAGGGTCTCTTCAAGCCCCTGGCTCCCACTCAGAACCTCCTCGTATTCTCACGGACCTTTCTTCTCTCCTTGCCTTTCTCACATTTCTCAGGGCCCCTTGCACGGCAGCCAGAGTCTACAAATTCATTGCTCCTTTGGGTGCTGAATTCCAGTTCGTTGATGGAAGGAGCATCTAAAACTTGGGGGGATTTTCTTCTTTTTCTTTCTCTTTTCCCTCCTGTATAATGGAAAGTTCAACTCCTTTGAAGTGACAAAGTATACCGAGAATTTGGCTATTCAGACTTTTGGTCGAATTTTTTTTCAAACTTTCATAACTATGTCAGGGGGCCTTGTGGTGCTGTTGGGTAGGTGCTGGACTAATAACTTTTGGGATGATGGTTCAAAACCACCAGCTGCTCCATAGGAGAAAAAGAAAGCTGCCTGCGCCTGGCGATATTTACAGCCTCAGAAACCCCAGGTAGGGTCGCTGTGACTCAGAATCGATTAGAAGGCAGTGGGTATGACTATGGTAAATCCACTTAAACACAGAGTGGGAGTTTTCACGTAAATCCTGATGTGAATCTATTCTAGACTTTTAATATTCTCTGCTTTCTGTTACGTTGACGTCGCTTTGGTTTTATATGGCCATTGTTGATAGATCCTTTTCTCCTTGGTGTCTACCCTAGTCTTCTACAGGGAAACTGGGCTGAGAGGCAATATGAAGATGGTAATGGCATTAATGATTGGACACATGGAGAGAAAAGGAGTAGGAAATGGGAAATAAGATGTAAAAGAGAGGGTCAAAAAGCTCTCCCAAGTTGATTGTGACAATGATTACACAGCCTTTGATATGACCAAACTTTTGTATGATAAATTCATTAGAACTCAATTTAAAAAATAATAGAAATGAGAAACTGAAAAAAAAAAGGCCACTATGAGTTGGAATCAACTTGATAGCAGTGGAGTTTCATTTATTTATCTTTAATTAGGGGTGGGGAACACAGGAGTAAAACAGCAATGACAAAGAGAAAGCCGCAGCATGAGCTTGCACAGAGCAGCTGCCTAGCTGGCACTGGCTTCTGCCATGCTGCTCTGTACAGCACGTTGTAGGGTGCTTCAGTCAAAAAGGTGTGGGAGCAGCGTCTGACCTTTACTGACCACAAGTACGGAGGAGGGAAGCGCCACGGCCCTAGGCTGATTCCCATGAGACCGAGGTCAGGTGTGTCTTTACCCTTCCATCTTTGCACCGATTTGGACACCCATCTTCCACGACATTTTCCTACCACTGCTAGGTTCCCTAATTCATTGCAATGACCACATATAACTCACAGACAGGACCAGGAAGGCTCGGTTTTTTCAGTCAGCCTCTCCTCCACCATACCTGTAGACCCAGCTCTCTCCAACCCTTCAGCCTAACCCCCACCCGGAGTGGGCAGGTGTTAGGTAGCTCTTTTACCTCTGCAGGGAAGTGCTCAGAGGCACCCCGCTCCACCAGCAACCCCGACCCAAAGGCCTTCAGCTTTCTCACTCGGAGGCCCTGGGACCCCAACACGCCTTCTCTCACCAGACTGCTTCTGCTGCTTTTATTGCGACTACTGCTGCTGCTTGATGTCCCTCACCAGCTCCAGGTCGCCATTCTCTGCCTCCCGGAGCGAAGAGGACCAGCACAAGGACCTTGGGTCTCAGTGTGCTCTTCTCTTCTCTCCTGGCTTTTCTTTCTTGATGGGTCTGAAACCCTCCACTCCCCTTCCCCTCGGGGATGGCTTGTTTTAAGCCGACCAAGAAAGCAGAACGAACCAATGCTTGTTAGGTTTCCCCATGTTTTATTTGCATGTTCTCACTCTGCAAGGGTGCCAGGCACCTTATTTGCAGTAGTGGCAAGCTATCCAATCCCCTTGGTGAGCCACAGGCACCTCACATTTGCATAGTGCACCTCACATATACTCCCAGTTCTTTGGTGGAAGTTACAGCAACTATAGCCAGAAGGGTCATAACCAGTAATTCACCATGCAGTACCTTCTCACTTTACAGAAGAGGAGACAGAGAAGTACAATGACTGCTGAAGACGGCTCAGCTGGTAGGTGCGTCTGGGTGGACTAGAGAAACAAATTCATGAACACACATGTGTGTCTAAGGGAGAGGGTTACATACAAGAGCAACTTTACATTAAGGAAACATTCCAACCCAGTCCAGTCCAAGGTCCTAAGTCCAATATTAGCCCATATATTCTTTTTTTTCTTTTCTTTTTTGGGCATCACTGCTCTCCGGTGGTGGTAGTAGGAGGCCCAGCCCCACGGCTGGAATTGAACCTCCGTCCCAGTGGGCTGCAGTCCCGCGCACAACCACTACGCCACCGGGGCTCAGCCCTAGCCCGTATATTCTATACCAGTCTACAAGTCCTCTTCAAACTCATGAAGCACATGGAATGACACCAGGACAATCACAGGCCAATGGGTGCAGAGTCTTGTGTATCTAGTGGTGGTAAAAGCACCTCAGCGCTAGCCAGGGTCTCCCTGGGGCTCCTCCAGTTTCCAGGGTTCAGGGTCTATCAGCATGCAGCCATGTGTCTCGTCAGCTGCCATATCTCCCAGGGAGTGAGCACTATCAGTGGAAAGTCTCGAAGCAAGTGAGTGAGTGTCTCCTGCTTCCAAGAAGGAAGTACCAGATTTCCCAGAATTCCCAGAGGAGAAGGCCACGCCCACACAGAGATCTCATCGGCTATCTCCAGATTGACAAGCTAGACACCACCCCTACACTCTTAGTCCTCAAATTGACAGCAGATTTGGTGACTGCCACAGCTGGTAAGAGAGGAAGCTGGGATTTCAAACTTGGTCCCTGCATTCAAAGGAGTGAAATCCCTAAGTAGCCATGACGACTAAGAGAAGGCCATCTACAGTTAAGTACTCAGCCAGTGGTGCAAAATTGCAGGTACTGTAGCGTTCACAAGAATTCAGAAGAGACCTGCCTTCTTCCAGTCCAAGGGCTGTGAGTGGTGGCTAGGAATTTCCTAGGCAGAGGGAGAAGATACTTTATGCCTGGGATGGGACCATATGTGTGGGTACCAGTCTGAGTGAGTAGAGGGGGCTGAGCCATAGAGCTGGTAGAGCTGGAAGCACAGACAGCCTTGCTCGGAATGGGGAGCATCAAAAGCTATCTTCTCTCAATGGTTTGAAGTTGTAGTCTCTCTGGACCTCATTGTCCTCCGTGGAAGAGTAATACTTTCCTCCTTAAAAAGTAATAGGTATGTAGAGACGCATACTAAATAATTACAATTTATTGGTTCAGTTCAGTCGGTATTTGGGAGAGCTTCTTGGGGCCGGGCCTGTGCAAAGCTTGGCAGATACAGGTGTGCAAGAGCTGCACAGGGTGGTCCTTTGGTGATGGTTGCACACGCCCTGAAGGACTTGTTGAACTGGAAAGTTAGGGCTGTCTGGTGTGGGTGGTTATTAGAGTATGTATTACTTCCCACCCTCCCTGGGCCTCAGTGTTTACAGTCGTGCTGTTGGGTCACCACAGTGGATCGTCCCCCCTTGAGCTAGCAGTTGAAATTCCAGTCTAACAGCACGTAAGCACCCATGTTGAATGCTCCTGCACCCCTCCTGCACTTGCGTGGAATGAATGAAAGGCGAGAGAGAAATGATGCATGACGTTAGGAAGTGTAGGGGAGGAGAAGACAATTTTATTTCTGGATTCTTGTTTCTGAGAGAAGTTTCAAATTGTTGCTGTCTTAATCTCAATCCTTCATAGCTGCTCTGGCTTGGATGTCATACACCGGGAGTGCCTTGTACCGGGTCCACGCTGCTTTGCAAATGTTTGCAGTTCACAGTGGCTGGGAAAAATTTCAGGTAACCCCTTTCCAGGAGTAAAATGTAGATTCAGAGATCAGTGAGCAGTTAATTCTTGCCAAACTCCAAACTGAACTCACAGTTATCTAGTCAATTCTGACTCATAGTGACTGGTAGGACAGAGTGGAACAGCCCTTAGGGGTCTCTGAGACTAACTTTATGGGAATGTAAAGCCTCATCTATGTCCTCCAGAGCAGCGAGTGGTTTCAAAGTGCTGATGACCTCGCAGTTACCACTATGCCACCAGGGTTCTTCTCCTATCCACAGTTTCATCAAATGAATCTGTGAGACATAGACACTGAGTTGCAGATTTTGTGTCTGTAGATTCCAGTGCTGTTATTCACACCTGCCTTGTTACCTGACATTTTGCTTTCATGACTGTAGTACACAATCTGACTACTGTGCGCTATATCAATGTACACCTGGTGGTAATCAATGCTGAGAGGGGAGGTGAGAGAGCAGTGCTGCCGGTTATGGTCAAGGTTTTTTGTTTTGTTTTGTTTTTGGGGCATCACTGCCCTCTGGTGGGAGTAGGAGGCCCAGCCTTGCTGCTGGATTTGAACCTCCAACCCAGTGGGCCGCAGTCCCGTGCACAACCACTACGACACCGGGGCTCAGCCCTATGGTCAAGGCTTTGTGTCAACTTGGGTGGGCCATGATTCTCAGAGGCTTGACAGGTGTACAGTAATGTATTTTGGCACTCAGATCATGAAGTAGTCATCCTTGGTTCTGTGATCTGTGTGGTCACCCCCCATGTTTGCATTAATGATGTGGGCTTTGGAACTTAGCCCTGTCAATCACCGAGATGTGGGTTATTTCTTAATGCCCTGTGAATGCTAGGTGTGTAACTCTAGCCTGGATATTTGGGTCCAGAATAGCAGTTGTCGTTAGCTTCCTCTCTCATAGTGACCCTAAGTGACAGAGTGGAACTGCCCCGGTGAGTCTCCGAGACTGTGACTCTGGGAGTGGAAAACCTTGTTTTTCTTCCGTGGAGTGGCTGGTGGTTTCAGACTGCTGACCTTGCAGTTACTGTCTCAATCCATAACTTGCTGGCAGTGAGTTTGGTGTGTGAGTTATAGATTCCCATGACAGTGGTCAACTCCCAAAGCCCTTTGCTTCTATTATTTTATCTATTTTTCACAGCCAAGGGAGATGCACAGGAAGAAAAGTGAAAGTAGCTTATAATTATTAAGCAGCTACTATTTGCAAACCGTGTACGTGGGATCTCAGATCATAATATTTGTTCTCCACGTATATAAGGACTTGGGGGTCTATTACTGCTATATAGTGCTGTTATAACAGAAATACCACCAATACATTACTTTCTTTTTTTTCCTGCACCACTGCTCTGGTGGGAGTAGGAAGCAGCCTTGCTCCTGGAGAGCTGCTGCTGGATTTGAACTGTCAACCCTGTGGGCCGTAGTCCCGCACACAACCACTCCGCCACCAGCACATTAGATTGCCAGGGCTTTCTTCCTTGTGGCATCTTAGCCTGAAGTTCCATTGAAACCTGTTCAGTGTCACAGCTCTACTGACAACAGGGTAGTGTCTATGGATGAGGTGTATTGGCCCAAATTCAACTGGGTCTTTCACATGGACGGCAGGAATGCTGTCAAGTAACCACTATCCCCGCTGTCCTTCCCTCCATAATAAATAGCTAAAGGTGTTTACGTTCGGTATTGGCTACTGTGTGCCAGAGACTGTAGTCGTTCTTTTAGTTGTCTTGCGATTGCCTAGGCCTTGAAATAATCCTGGGCCTCAGGGACATTTACCCTCATTTGGTAGATGAGGACACTGAGGCTGCGTCATAACCCACCTGAGGTCACATACCTGACCCAGAACGTAGGCCCTCCATGCTCTGCACAAAGCACAAGGGGAAAAAGCCCTGCTGGATGGAAGCAGGAAGAACAAACGAGGACCCCCGAGGAGGTGACAGCCCCCAGGCAGTCTTGAGACATGGGAGGATTGAGTAAAGACAATCGTTTGAGCCAAGGCTGTCTGTTGACAGGCAGGTGGAAGTAATAGAAATTGGCTTTAGTAGCTGAGAGGAGGGGAGTTCAGAGAAGAGAATGGTAAGGTAGGGGCTGATTACAGAGGGCTTCAAAGGTGAGCCAAACAAGTGGGACTTTGGCACTGGAGGCTCTGGGGACCCTAAAGCTGCCTGAGAATGGGAGGGGGTTAGATGTCAGGTACCCGCCGGAGCGACTGTACCTCCTCTGTTCTTCTGACCCGTCAGTCCTCATCTGGGTGGAAGGAGCAGGGGTCCCACAAGGAAGTTCACCTCGCTAAGCTAACTCCTCTGCATCAGGGCCATGGGCCGCTGTGGGTAGGGACGTTTTGGTAAGGTCATGGAGACGGGCAGGTGTCAGCAGGTTGGAGGAACATTACGAAGCACTCTAAGGTTCGGAGCATCTTGGTCCTTAAGGGCCTGACCCGGTTGTTGCAAGCACTGGGCGGGGAAGGCTCTCCTTGTCTCACTCTGCTTCCAGATGACAAGGGTGTGGGGGGGACATTTGCAGAACTTTTCTGAAAGGGCGCTGCCACTGGTTGAGAGGCAGGCTGTCTGAAATATTGAAAGTTTGCATTCATCGTGTTTCCTAAAAGACAACATACCCGAGAAGAAAACGTGGAAAAATGACAAAGAACAAAACCACCATCGTTTGCTTTCTTACAAACTGATTGTGATTATTCGTCCCCCATAATGGAGTGCTTATATATTTTAAGCTCCACTTTCCCATGCCTGCGACATGGTATATAACTGTGATATAGCCTATTTCTGTACGGTATGTTTTCTTTTTTCTTTAACTTGGGGTGTTAAATAAGGAAAGGGGAATGAGAAATGCTCAGAAAAGGCTCAGTTAAGGACTGTGTTTCTCTTGGTCTGACAGACACATCACCCAGTATTTGGGGTTAACCTACAAGTAGTCTGTTAGGGGCAGTCATGTTAGGGCACGGCCTGGTAGCCAGCTTCTTGCGGGTAGAGATAGGCCTTTAAAAATCAGTCCCAGACGTGGTGCCTATTTCCACGCTCCTCCTAGCTTCTCAGACCTAGAAGATTCCCTTTGATCTTCTCTACCCAGTCATCAACTCTGCTGTCCATTAACCCTGCCTTTTTCCTCCACGTAACCTTCTCAGAAGCCCTGTTTCGTGATGAGTCTCCTTTCTGAACTCACTGTGCTTGTTATCCATATCTATACCACTCGTGTCCACACCATTCAATTGTCTTTCTCTCACCTAGAAGCTGTTGTTTTTGTGAGTTGCCTTCAAGTTGCCCCCCACCCCATGAAAGGACACATGCAGTTTCCCCGCTGCACCAGGGTATGCAAAACTGCCTGGTCCTGCTCCATCCCAGAATTGGCTGTGGGTCAGACCTTTGTGTTCCACACCATTTTCATCTTTTTTTTTTTAGACTGAACACACAACAGAAAACTATGAAGGTGAAAGTTTATGGAGTCAATCGGTGTCTTATTCCCTGAAGTTTTCAATGGCAGCTTTTGAAGTTGATGGTCAGGCCTTTCTTCACTTGTAAAACAGGGACAGTGACATTACCTGACAGTGCCCGGTCGGTGGCATCATGGGCGTGCACTGGGCTGCAAACAGCCAGGTTCCTATTTCAAAATCACCAGTCACTCTGCGGGAGACAGAGAAGACTTTCTACTCTTGTAAAGAGTTGAAGTCTCGGAAACCCCCAGGGGCAGTTCTACCCTGCCCCGCAGGGTCACTTTGGGTGAGCCCTGACTCACTAGTCATGAGTTCCAGGTTTTTGTAAGGATTAAGTGGGATCGTGTGTGTAAGGTCCCTAGGGCAGGGTCCTGCTCTCAGCAAACTCAGTGCCCAGAACTGTTGATCCCTTCCTGTGGGGTGCTGTCATCTCTCTTACCATACATCATCTCCAGACCAGCACTGGGGCTCCTTGAGGCCAGGGCCTAGACTTCCCGTTTCCTGATGACCTTCACAGCTTGGTGTCCAGCCGTCTCTGTGGTTACTCACCTCTGAGAGTCCCTGAGACCAATTTTAATTTTTGGTACTTTTCAAATTTAAAAAAGTTGACCTAGTTCACTGAATACTCACCATGGGTCAGATGCATTGCTAAGTGTTTTATACACTTTCATTTTCTTAGTAATCTTTTTCCCTCTCAGAACAGCTCCACTGAGTCAAATGTTAAATGGTATCATCTCCACTTCACAAGGAAGAAATGGAAGCTTAGGAGAGCTGCAAAACTTACCCAAGGGTCCCTGCCTCACTTAGGCTGAGGTATGATCTACACTTACGAGTCAGGCTCCAGCCTTTGACTGCAAGCAAGAGATTTGCATTGGACCAGAATGGGCCCTAGCTGATTCTGTATACACAGCGCAGGCCATGGGTATTTTGCAGAGCAAAGTTGGCCCCCTCGACTCTCTTTGTTCTCTTGGTTAGCATTTTTGGTTTTGGAATCAGCCCCTTCCTGACCCCTCTGGCTGCCCTGTGGGGGGTCTACCATCTGTGCAGATCTCAGGTTCCTAACCTGTAAACCAGGGACAAGACTTTTGTGAGCATCAAGGGAGACACTGTATGGGGTCTTACAGTTCTTTTTAGATGAAATGTGCGATTAGGGCACTTGTTTCTGTTTGCTCTGTGTTTTCAAGTTTACCATAGCGCCTGTCTTCATAGCAGTTCACAAAGACAGTGCTCTACAGCCTACTGTGGGACTTGAAAGCTTGTGAGCAGCTGTCTGTGGTGCACTTTTGGTTCTCTGCCCATTTAGAGGCAAGAAGAGGTGCATGGAAGCAATGAGTCCAGTGGAGTAATGGCCCATGCAAACATCAGTCTCCACGACCCTGAAACCAGAAGAACTAGATTGTGTCCGGCTACCACTGCCTCCAGCTCTGAACAGGATCACATTAGAAAGTCCTGATAGAAAGAGTGGGAGAACAGTGTGGAGCAGAACTTAAAAACCATTAGAGACCAGGCCGACTGGTCAGAGACTGGTGGAGGCCCAAGACTCTGGCCCTTCATCATCGTGCAGATGTGGAGCTGACCTAACCCCTGCATTTCAAATCAACTGCCGTTGGGCTGAGCCCCAGTGGCGCAGTGGTTGAGTGCGGGACTGCGGCCCACGGGCTTGGTGGTTCAAATCTAGCAGCAGCTCTTCAGGAGCAAGACTGGGCCTCCCACTCCCACCAGAAGGCAGTGATGCCCCCAAAATAAAACCAACTGCCGTACTTAACACATTGCGACGGATCCCAAGTTTATCCGGTCTTTAATGTGTTAACTTGCAGATGGGTTTTGGATCTCCACTACTTCCCCACCCCTTCACATTGATTTGGCTGTTTGATTTTTAACTTCTTGATTTTAAAATATCTTAATATGTTAAGATCAAAGGGTTAGCGTTGCCCAGGACAGAGAGCTCAACAAGGAGAAGAAATGGAGAAGGAAACACAGAGAGGAGACAGAGAGAGAACTGCTGGTACATTGAGGGATTGGAATGGATGAGTCGAAATGAAATGTGAATTGTGTGAATGTAAAACTGATGATTGGCTCTGTCAACTTTCACATAATCACAATAATGTTTCATAAATAAATAAAACAGTGCCTTAAAGGCTAGCACTAAGGATGCTCACAGTATCCTGCACCTGGCATAGGATTAAGATCCTCACTGAACCTTCCCTTTCATCAACACTCATCCTGTAGGGTAGGTACTATCACTCACAGTTTATAAATGAGAAAAATGGGGGCTGAAGTAACACACTTTAAATCTTGGGCTTCACAAGTAGCGGAGCAGGGACAGAGCTCAGGTCTGTGCACCCGCAAGTCTGTGCTCCTACCCACTACATTGTAGAGCTTACGAACACCTAAGGAAGCTGGTGGCTAGAATCTGCTTTAGTATTAAATTGATTCACCCACTTTCAGTAACTCAGTGCACCTTAGTGTCGTGCAGTTGATGTGTGTCCCCTGCAGCCTTGAGAGTTTTCTGAGCATTCCTTCAAGGGATGTGCTGTCATAGGCCTGCA
This sequence comes from Nesogale talazaci, assembly GCA_004026705.1. Taxonomy (NCBI): domain Eukaryota; kingdom Metazoa; phylum Chordata; class Mammalia; order Afrosoricida; family Tenrecidae; genus Nesogale; species Nesogale talazaci. The sequence continues at coordinate 18,286 of PVJH01014453.1, forward strand.
GGAAGGCCCTTCTAAGAACCAGACCTGTGTATTTTACTTTGTCTTTGGATGTGCTTTGGAATTACAGTGCTGGTTGGCGAAAGAGGGGGATTTAAACAGATGCTGAGTTGTCTAACTGAGCAACTTGCTTTTCAGTCATTAACCAGCTGCTCTTTTAATCATTAATGAAGCACCAGCCTGGTAGTCTGGGAGACATGTCAAATATCCTGTTGCAGGTTTTTAGGTTTAAGATTGAGTATAATGAAGAGAGACTGATTCTTTCATTTCAGAGAATTGGGCTGCAAGTCTTTGCAAGCAGGGATCAAGGACAGGGCCCAGTAATGGCGCCGTGCTTTCTGCAGCTGCTCCTCACAGGGCCATCATAAAGATCTCTGGCACGTCTTTCCTCACAGTCATACGTGAGGCCTGCAAAGTGATGTTGCTTGGAGACTGAACTTACTAGTGGTTGCCAGACAGTGATTGATCCCTTGTGTTAACCCTGAAAATACTTAAGCCAGGAATGAAAAAAAAAAAAAAAACTTGATCTAGAAGGGATTTTTAGTGGCACGTGATCCATCCTCTTCCTTTTCATAGATGGGGAAACTGAGACCGAGGTGGTCCATAATGCACCAAGGTCAACAGCAAAGCTGAGGGAAGAACCCCGTTAATGATTCCCAAGTGTCTTTCTCTCTCTCTCCTGGCTCCTAGCTATGTCCTTGGGTGGTTGCGTATGGGCAGAACTCTAAGCAGGACAGTAGTAGTCTGCTTCCCTGTAGTATACAGGTAGTTCTTGACTCAGCTGTACGAAACGTAACTCCGTTCTCATCGTTTGAAAGTGAATTTCTTGATTGAGACCGGCTTGGTGGTAGTGGTGTCAGGTGCTGTCAAGCTCGTTCCGACTCACAGTGACCCCACGTGCAGCAGAATGAGACCCTGCCCAGGGTTGCACCAACCTCACAAATGTTGTCTTTGAGCCCATTGTCGCAGCCACCTGGGTCAATCCTTTTTTTTTTTTTTTTTTTAACCAAGAAGGATGCCCTCTTTTAGGGACTGGTGTCTTCTAGAGCCCTGGTGGTGGAGTGGTTACCTGGTGGGCTGCGATCCGCGTGGTTGGCAGTTAGAAACCACCAGTAGGTCTCCAGAAAGACGGGGATTTCTACTCCTATGAACAGTTATAGTCAGACTGAGCCCTGGTGGCATAGGTGGTTGAGTGTGGGACTGCAGCCCGCGGGCTTGGCGGTTCAAATCCAGCGGCGGCTCTCAGGAATGGCACTGGGTAGCGCCCACGACCACCAGAGGCAATGATGCCCACATACACGAGTCTGGGGCTTTTTTGGTCTCTTCTGATAACATGTCCCAGTTATGTGAGGCAAAGTGTCACCACCCCGACTACTAAAGAGCATTTTGGCTGTAGTAAGGAACATTCTGGTGGTGATGGTGGTAGTGCGTGTGCAAATCTGAAATTACTTTTCAATTCCAGATTTCTTAGTGCAAATGAAAAATTATAAAACCATTCTCGGTCTCTTATCAGCGTTTTGGGTACCTGATCAGGACACAGACAATAATTCCAGGCTACGACTGAGAAGGTATGGGTTTGAGCACAAGTCTGCCGCGGGTTTGCTCAGGGACTTTTGGGTGGGTTATTTCAGAACTTGTCTATTCAGCTAAAGTATACGAGTGAACAGCAGAGACTACAACTTCGTTTCCAGATCTAAAGTGCGAGGCTGTTGTCCTTCTAAAACCTCAAGCGAAGTCTTCTTTTTTGTCTCTTAAGACGACTGGTTCTCCTTTCTCTTGAGTCCAGATTTGAACCCCTAGCCATCACGGCAGCCACAGATATTTTGTTCCTGTTAGATCCCATCAAGGCAGTTCCAACTCTCAGCGATCCTGTGCATACCAGAATGAGACGCTGCCCGGGCTGCAGTTGTCCCCATCATTATCGTTTCGTTTGAGCCCATTGGTGCAGCCACTGTGTCACTCCATCCGTCCAGGACCTTCCCTTTTTTTGTTTTTTTTTTTTGCTGCCCCGCTGTTTTACTAAGCATAGTCTGCCTCTCCAGAGACTGGTCTCTCCTGAGAATAGGCCCAATGGATGGAGATGAAGGGTCGCCATCCTGGCTTCCAGGGAGCCACCTGGTCGCACTTCTTCCCAGACAGATGTGTGTGTTCCTCAGCAGTCCGTGGGGCTTCACCCTTCTTCACCGCACCAGGCCCCAAATGCATGGACTCTTCTTCCGTCACAGCGCTCACAGGCATATGAGGCCACTGGCAATACCACTGGCTTGGGTCAGTTGCACCTTAGCCTCAAGTCCTCAAAGTGGCATTCTTGCTTTTCAACGCTTTAAAGAAATCTCACGGCAGGTTACCCCAGTGCTGCAGGTCATTTGATTTCTTGACGGCTGCTTCCACGAGCATTGATTGCGGCTGAAATCCTTGGCAAATTCAATATAGGTATATGTATCTTTAGCTGTAAGCCCCTACACAGCTGGCCCTCATTATTCACGGAGTCCATGTTTGCAAATTACATGCTCTCTAAATTAGAATCAATCTATAAGCGACAGGGTCGATACTTGCGGTACTTTCTTGGGCATTCGTGGACAGGCCAAGAGCTGTAGAAACAGTGAAATTGCTCAGCGTGCACATTCCCCGCTGAGTTTGAACAAGGTGACCCTCTGCCTTCTGGTTTTAGCTCTCCTATAAACAGCTGTCCTGCTCCCGATTTACTGAGGGCCACAGTGTTGGCATTTCCGTGCTGTCTCTTGGTGATTATGCATTCTTAAATACCCCTCAGGGGCAGTGCTAAGCACAAGAAGGTTGTGATGTGCCTGATGGGGTAAATCTTTGTGTTGGATAAACTCTGCTCAGGCTGCTCAGAGGTGGGCAGTTCAAACCCACCGGTAGTGCCACAGGCGCAGGATGAGGTTTTCTGCTCCCGTAAAGGTTCACAGCCTCGCAAACCCCTCTGGGCAGCTGTTCCCTGCCCTGGAGGGTGACTCTGAGCTGGTGTTTGTTCTGCTGTTGCCTTTCAAAAAGCCACGGCGTCTGGGGGTTTGCCGGTCCTGGAATGTCTGTGGCTTGAGGACCAGAAACAAGGGGCCTCCGCCAGGGGCCACTCTGCTGCATGTGGAGTGAGGGCTGGAGAGAGCAGCGCGCAGGCGGTTTTCCTTCCCATCATCGTGGCAGTTGTCATCCTGCCACTTGCTCCCAGGGAAAACAGATCCAGCAGCAGGTGAGCTAGTGAACTCCACCACCCAGAAACGTACGGGAACTTGTAGCGGTGCCTTTCTGACCAGGCGTACATGCCATGTACTCATCTCAACAACAGAGGTACCTTTCGAATGGAAGGCAGGCAGGAGTGGCTAAGGAGATGGCCAGGGCGTTGCCCCGAGCCTCACAGGATCTGTGGACACTTAGATGTGGAGGAGGAGGGGTGTGTGTGTGTGTGTGTTCAATTTAAAAACGAATCCCCTCACAATGTTTTTAGCCGTTGTTTCCTCATCCTTTTCACCTCCTCTAGCCTGGTCCTGGGCCATTGCCAGTGCCCCCTAGTGGTGTCCTTCCTGCCCTCTCTGCACTTGCTGCCATCAGAGACTTCAACGACCTCCTCTTGCTCCGAGGGTGGAGCTTCCCTTTGTGAGGGCATCGCTTTAGACTTAGCCTGGCTTTCAGGCCCTTGCCCACCGCACTTTCTTCTGGCCCAACTCACAGACCCACAGCTGGCCACTCGCCCTCCTCCTGCCTGACCTCCACCATCACGCCTGCTCCTCCACATGCCATTCCTTCCACGCGTCCTCGGAGAGGCTGCTCCAGGAGGGAAAAGACCCCCACATCCAGACCTATTTCATAAGGATTTCTTCATGAAACCTTAACCAGGAGTGAGAAAAGACAAATCATCTGGAGGAGAGGCAGCATCCGTAAAAGGCCATCGTGGTGGCTAATTGTCAGAGAAAACGAAGGAAAGCATCACAAAATCGTCATCTCGGCAGCTGATAAAATGACATGTGGGGCTGAGCCCCGGTGGCACAGTGGTTGAGTGCAGAACTGTAGTCCATTGACTTAGCGGTTCAAATCCAGCAGTAGCAAGGCTGGGCCTCCCACTCCCACCAGAGGACAGTGATGCTCAAAAACAAAACAAAAAACAAGAAAACAACAAAAATAAGATGACATGTGCCGGAAAAGGATCATGATTAGCATACCTGCTAAAGGATCATGATTAGCATGATTGCAGTACCTGGCTTCTCAGGGCTTGGGGTATGATTCATGAGTCTTTCAGTGACTCCCTATATAAATTAGTAAGGGGGTCCCCCAGGCAAGGCCCCTTCTGAGGCACAGCTTTTGTTTGTTTGTTTTTTGGGCATCACTGTCCTCTGGTGGTGGGAGTAGGAGGCCCAGCCTTTGCTCCTGTGAGCTGGAATCGAACCTCCATCCCAGTGGGCCGCAGTCCCGTGCACAACCACTACGCCACCGGGGCTCAGCCGAGGCACAGCTTCTCACATTGCTGGTTAATGGTCAGAAGACTCACATGGAAACTGAGCTTCTGCCAATACTCAAAATGAAATTCGGGTGCCCACTGTAACCTGCAGTCTTCCTTCTACAAACCAAGTCTTTGAGGATTTCAGATCTAGCCTAGCTTTGCACCACCTGCCCGTCAGGGTGTCACACTGTGGTGCTTTGTGTGTTGCTGTGATGCCGGAAGTTAGGTCATTGATATTTCAGACGTCAGCAGGGTCGGTCAAATCTGTCTTGGAAAAAAACACAAGCCAAGCTCCCCCGGGGGGGTTGGGGGGGACAAGGGCGGCGAGACTCCATCTTCTCTGCGTTGGACATGTTGTCAGGAGAGACTAGTCCCTGGAGAAGGACGTCCTGCTTGGGAAAGTAGAGGGACCGAGACGAAGAGGAAGGCCCTCGGCGCGATGAGTTGACACAGTTGCCGCAGGCCTGGCTCAGTACAGGAACAATTGTGAGGGTGGCGCAGGACCATGCAAGGTTGGGTTCTGTCGTGCATGAGAAGAACCTCCTGGCTGGTACCTAGCCCCCGCCTCCCAGCTTAGATCCTCCTGTGGTTGCTGGCTCCAAAGCTCCACGCGACACTGGCATCAGCACCCTTTCTTGACAGACCAGGGGCACATCGGGGCGAGGTTGTGCATTCACAGGTGCATGATGCAGTGTGCCTGCCCTGGGAGTTGCTCACCACCCAAGGGGAAGGCATCCTGCTGTAGGGTCAAAGGGGAAAGGAACTGCGTAGATGGAGCTTGTACCTTGGAACCGGGCTGTGTCATTGTAAACTTTAGCTCTCTACTCCTTCCGAGCGTATGAGCTCATCGTTTTTATATCTGTTGCGACTGTCTCAGAACCAGTCAGTGCATCGCCAGCCTCAGAGCCCAGGGAGGCCCCACAGTGTGGTCTCCCAGGCCTCGCTGCCTTCGTCTGGGTATGGGGTGGGGCACAGTGCCTAGTATGACCTGAGCAGCAGGTGACCGAGGTCACAGAAATGGCTCTGGAGGCTTCCTCCCTGGCTTCCAGATTGATGGGGAACCCTTGGTGTGGACTGTGGTTTCTAGCTCTTTGTTCTCCAAGGACCAGGGAATGTGCCTGCAGGAGATTCCTGCTTGTCTCCAGCACTTTGCAAGAAGGCTTCTGAAATTAAAAATGTAATTTTCAGAATAATTCACTCTTAAGGGCAGAGAGGAAGTCCTAGGTTGGGCAGTTATTAACTTCTAACTAGAAGGTTGGCAAGTAGACTCCACAGATTCACATCTACCAAAAGGTACTTCAGCAGAAAGTGTTCTACTTTCAAAAGATCAGTCATGGCAGCCCTCCAGGGCACACTTTGACTCTGACACACTTAGAGCTGCTGAAAGTCTCGATCGATTTGAGGCAACTGTCTTCACTTTGGTTATTAAAGACCCGGAAAACCCTATACATTTTGGGGGTGTAGTAAGCCCCTACAGAGTTCTCAGCATTGTTCAGAACCAAAATTGAGGCTCTCTGTGTGGAAGAGCGCAATGCCAGGTCGATGGCGCGTCTCTAATTTTGCATGTCATATTTACTAGAGGCTGCTGTGCTACAAATAGAAGATGTCTTATTGGGAGGGAGAGTAACCAGTCTTACAAGTTTAGAGGCCTGGTGAAGTAGAGGTGTAAAGGTCAGTTATGGCTAGGTGATAGGATAGAAATTACAACGCTCAATTGAGCTGGTAACATTACCGTGACCCGTGGTGAGTGAGTGTCTCCTGAGCCTAGCTGCAACATGGTGAATTACTATAATATGGCCCTTCTAGCCATGGTTGTTGTGACTCCCATAAAATGTTTGGGTGAGACTATGCAAATAAGGTGTTTGCGACCCACTGAGGACATTAGGCAGCCCGCTAATAGTGCAAACAAGGTACATGGATCCCTTAAGGATGTGGGACCATGAAAACAAGGTATATATGGAATCCTAACAAGGGGACTAGAAGGAATTAGTCAGAATTAGTCAGTCAGAAGAAATTTGCCATCCTGTTATGCTTAAAATGAGCTAATCTAGAAGCTGATGAAGAAGCCATGACGAGAACCAGGAGTAGAGCGCATCCTTTGGGCCCGGGAGCCTTGTGCTAAGAACCTGCTAGACCCCAGAGCAGAGAACTGTCCCTGAACCTCATAAAGTACTCTGGCTTTAGAGAATGTCCACAGGAGTCTCCTGTCTAAATACTTAATGAAATTAAGGGGGAAGGAATACTAAATACTTGATGAAAAGGGGGAAGGAATCTGCGCCACAGAGCTTCACTGAGGGACAGGATGGAGGTTGGTGAAGGGGAGGGAACCAGCCTTTTGGACAGAACCCCTTAGGAGTCCTCTGCAGTATCGTAACCGTAGCTGCCTGAGGGAGAAGGGCAGTACTAGCACTCAACATCCGGTCATTTGTCCACTTGTTAGAGATGGGAGTGGTAGCTACCTGTTGAGGGCCCTCTATTGCAGAACTCAAATGCTGTTTTCTTCTTAGCCTTTTGGGTAAACTGGGCAACCCAAAGCTGTTTCTTCATTTGTTTGCCTTTCAGTGAATTGTGTTAGCGCGTGGACACATTCTTATTTAAAAAGCAGACAATGTAGAAGTCAGTTGTGTGAAGTAAAAGACCCCACTTTCCCAGCTCTGTGTCTCCTCAGATCTAACTTGGTAGTCCGTGTCCATGAACCAACTGCACTGTTATTTATAGATTGTTTTCTTTGTAATGACTCACTTTTTATTCATTGGGAAAATGTACTTTTTAAATGACCTTCCTTTCCACTCTAAACCGGAAACCAGCCTCACTTGACATTAATGAAAACCTGAAAATAAAAGTAAAACCAAGCAAGGTTATTCTAGCCGGAGTCCATTCCTTCTTAAGGCTCCCAGGCAGCCGCCTCCCTTGTTCAGAAAGGAGCTTCCAAGAGTTGGCATGGTGGAGACTGGTCAAGCTCTGCTGCTAACCTGGGATAGAAGCTGGAGAGTCTAAAGAACTGATTTGTTAGGGCTGAGCCCCGGTGGCGTAGTGGTTGTGCGCGGGACTGCGGCCCACTGGGATGGAGGTTCGATTCCGGCTCCCAGGAGCAAAGGCTGGGCCTCCTACTCCTACCACCAGGGCAGTGATGCCTAAAAAAAAAAAAAAAAAAAAGAACTGATTTGTCTTACTGAGCACGGCTTTGCCGACCATGGAAAGTTGATCTCATACCAACCGGCTCTGCCGCCTTCTGACCCTCAGTGGACCATGTCTCCTGCCCCCTTGGCCTTACTTCTGCCTCCCTGTCCCCTTCCTCCTACACTTGCCCCCTCCTCAGTTTTGGGCAGCTACGGAATCTTACTGGAACACCTGAATGGCAGCTCCATATGACAGAACTGAGTCGATGAGAATCTGCCTAAAACCTAGGAGGCCGTGGCTCCCCTTTTGAGACCCAGGGAGCCTTGGAGCGACCCTTTGAGCTCATGACAGCCCTGCTTCCCGTGCTCATTCTCTGCACGCTGCCCCAGAGCGGTCCTTTTCTTTCTTGGCGCACAGCAGATAGAGTTCATTCGGTCTGATCCTTCCTTCTGCCCTATCGCTTTCCCCTTCCGTCAAAGCTAATGGGTTTTCTGCGGTGGTAATTGGTTAGAACTATCAGTTACAGGCTTAATTTATTTTTCTCTAAAGAAAAGATTGTGTAGCTATGCTCTTGGTGAAAATTCTAGGACACGTGTCTTTGGTTTGTAAAACGGAATTTTCCAAATCTCTGAGTTTTTCCTTTGTTTCCCAGAGCTGTTTTCAAGCCCATCTCCTGCCTCTCACATGTTATGATCAGTAACAGGGAGAAAAGATATGGCCCCTTGAAGTTTTTGCTTAGAAATAGCTGTGGGCAAATGCTCAAGTTCTACTTTGTACCAAACAACCAAACACAATTCAGACAAGTTCTTTGCCACCGCACAAGAAACATTGCCTGGTCTCCACTGCTCAGTCACAGGCTTCTTAGTGCCTCAATGGAAGCACCCTTGGCATCCACATTTCTAGCACTATTATGTTGACAGTGCCCTGTGTATTCTGGAAGGCAATCGTGAATTTCTCTAGAACACTCCTCACTTCCTTTGTGAGTCCAAAACAGAATTATCTTTATGCCCATAATTGTGCCAACAGGCTTTTTAAGGCACGCAAGGGCCTTTCTGTGAAATACTTAAAAACGTCTCCAGATTTTACCCATTACTCGATTGTAAAACTGCTTCCACAGTGAGAAGGAGAGGAGCCCGGGCGCCACAATCGATTACCACAAGTTGGGTTCTTACAGCAGTTTGAACCCACCCACCTTCTCTGCAGGGGGCAATGAAGCGGTGGCTATCCAGGTTTACAGCCTCAGAAGCCCCACGGGACCACTCACCTCCGTCCCACAGGGTCTTGAGGAGCCAGAATCGACGTGAAGATGGTGGGTTATTTGGGGTATCTGTTAGAGCAGCATCCCACTCTCGGGACCACATTCTGCCTTAGTCAGCTAGCGCCACTGTCACCCTAAGTAGATGGCTTTCACAGGCAAGTGCATTTTCTCACAATTCTGGAGGCTACAGGTCAGAATTTGGGGTGCCAGCTCTAGTGGAAGGCTTCCTTTCTCTGGGCGCGCTTTCCTCAGCGTCTCCGTTTCCATGGAGTGTGGCATCTCTCTGCCCACATCTCTGCTTACTTGCTGCTTGCTTATTCTCTCTCCCTTTTAATCTCAAAAGAGATTGATTTAAGGCATACCATGTAATAACACTGCCTCATTAGCATAACAAAAAACCCTATTCCCAAATGGGCTTATAACCACAGGTATCGTCTAACACATTATTTCGGAAGAACACTGTTCAATCTACAACAGCCTCCACTTGGGGAGTTTTGTACTGCTTGAGGATGCCAACCACTGTGTTTGGTTTTTCCTCCTACCCACTCGGAGCAGGCTCCTCCTTACCTGCCCTGTCATATGCTCTGGGTCTCTTTGGTCCCTAGGGGTTATGGGAGCAAGGTTGTATCTGCAGGACAAGGCAGCAGGTGGGTGAGGGAGAACCACCACAGTCTCAGGGCTCCTGTCACTCTGTTCCCTGCTTCGAAGGCCCCGTGTGTGGACTTAATGGGAGCTGTCAGGCCACTTAGCGTGGTTGGGCAGGTTGTGCCCTGCACAGTGATGCCCAGCCAATTGAGTGGGCCCGGACTGCTTACACTCTGGAAAGGGGATGTCTTTCTTCCTGGCCATCACAGGAGCGTCATGGAGGTGAGCATTGGCCCTGCAGAGCTGTCACTCTCCTCAGCCAGCTCTGCACTTCTCTCAAGGTGGAGATGAGGACGTACTCACCGTGACAGCCAAAGCCCCAACAAGGCAGGTAGGTCTCCGTCAAAGACTGAGACTTTCATTCAGTTGATAACTTAGAATGAAACTGGTAGCCTGGCTAATTTAATGAAAGACAAATTTGGAGTTTTCCTCAAAATGACTAATACATAACTTTTAGGGTTGTTTAAAGCTCAAAAAAAAAAAAAAAAAGTCCCAATGGTTGTAAAGCACCTGACCCATCAATGACTGTCTTTTCTTCTTTCCCAAAAAATGTTTCTGAGACACATGAATTTTGAATCTGGACTATAACAAGGTACGTACTGAGGAGAATACATGTTGATCTTTTTAAAATAGAACAAAAATTATATTTGGTTATATAGTCTAATCTATCATGCTGAATACAACTTAAAAATAAATTACAGCATGTTATATGTTTTGGAAAGAACAAAAGCTTTGAAATCAGACAAGTTTTTTTTTTTTTTAATTTTTGTTTTTTGGGCATCACTGCCCTCGGGTGGTGGGAGTAGGAGGCCCAGCCTTTGGTCCTGTGGAGCTGCTGCTGGAATTGAACCTCCATCCCAGTGAGCCGCAGTACCACGCACAACCAGAACGCCACCAGGGCTCAGCCCCAGAAATCAGACACATTTTAGTTTGACTCCTAAATCTAACCCTTCGAACCTCAGCTTTCTCATCTGTCAAATGGCTTTCTCAACTTTTCACTTTCTTGTCATTTTTTTAAAAATGAGACAAGGTGTTCAATGAGATGATATTTTCAAAGTGTAGATCTGTTGATGAAGGGTAGCTTTTACTATTTACATTGGTATGCTTTGGTTCTTTATTGCGCTTTGTCACAGATTTTATCTAATGTGTGTGTGTGTGTAAAAACATTTTTAATAAATCATTTTATTGGGGGCACTTAGAACTCTGAAAACAATCCATACATCCCTTGTCTCGAGCACACTTGTACATATGTTGCTATGTTAGTCTGGGAGACTAGAGAAACAAATCCAGAGGCACTCCTGTGTGTAAGAGAGTTTTGTATCAAAGAGTAATTGTATATGAGGAAAACATCCCAGCCCAAATCAAGTTCTTAAGTTGAATATTAACCAGTATGCCTGATAAAAGTCTATAGTTCCTCTTCAGACTCACGCAGCACATGCAGTGAGTAGGCCAGTGGGTAGAAGGTCTTACGGCTTTGTTGGCAATGGAAGCATCAGGTCCCCACGTGACTCCTCCAGCTCTCAACAGCAGGAAAGGGAATACAGACAGAGTGTGTATCCTGCCTCCAGAGAGGAAAACAGGAGTTCCCAGAATCCTCAGAAGAAGGCCAGGCTCACGCAGAGGCCTAATTGGCTATGACCTGATTGACAGGCTAGACCCCACCCCTTCGCTCAAGTTGACAGAAGATTCTGTAACTCCCACAGTGGCCATCATCCTTTTCAAAACATTTTCTTTCTACTCGAGCCCTTTGTATCCGCTCCTCTTCGCCCCCCCCCCTGCCTTCCCTTACCATACTCATGAAACCTTGATAAATTGTTATTATTTTCAAATCTTCTTACACCATCCGCTGCCTCCCTTCACCCATGGTCAGCTTGTGGTGGTGGCGGCGTGTTATACGTGGATCATTGCAATTACCCAGATACTTTCTCCTAAAACCAGACCACAGTGTTAGACTAGAAAGCCCTGGGTGGTGAAAACAGTGACGTGCTCGACTACTGGCTGGTACCCAGAGATGTTTAGGAAGATAGGCCTGGTAATTTGGCTTCACAAAGGTCGGGGCCTTGAAAGCCCTGGGGAGAATGGTCCTACTCTGCACACAGACGGTCCCCACAAGTCAGCAACTGCAAATAACAACAACATGACAGCCACCATTCAGAGAGCAAAACACGCCTCCCTCAGCTCCGGGACCCACAATAGCAGCCTGTTGTTGAGGCCCGCAGCCATCAAATGGGATGTGACTCATAGCCATACTATGGACAGCAGCATGAAACAGTGCCTGGCGGGGGGCCAACCTCACAAGCCTGGCGCTGTAAGAGCCCCTTTGTTGCAGCCGCGGTGTCAGTGAGGGGCTTCTTTGAGGGGCTTCTTGGTCTCTGCTGCTGTGGGAGAAGCACGGGGCTGTTGACAGTGTTGCTACTTTACCAGGCCTCGGAAACTCACAGGGGCACTTCTGCCCAGTCTTATAGGGTAGCTGCGAGTCAGAATCAAGTTGATGGCAGTGAGTTTGTTTTTTGGAGTTTTTGATCCCTCCTGAAGTACCTGAGACAAAATTTGCCATTCTCCCTTCTAAGGAGCCTTTTGACTGTATTGCTTCCAAGACAGATTTGTTTATGTTTCTGGCAATCGGTAGTATATTTCATATTCTTTGGCAGCATCACAATTCAGTTGTCTGTCCATCTTTCACATGCTTATGTGGCCATTGAAAATATAAGGACTTGGGTCAGGTGTACCTGTAGTCCTTAAAGTGACATCTTTCATTCTTTTTTTTTGGGGGGGGGGGCATCACTGCCCTCTGGTCGGAGTAGGAGGCCCAGCCTTGCTCCTGGAGAGCTGCTGCTGGATTTGAACCGCCCACCCAGTCGGCCGCAGTCCCGCACACAACTGCTAGGCCACTGGGGCTCAGCCCCAACATCTTTTATTCTTCACACTTTTCACTAAATCATTCTAGTGGGGTTTCATACAACTCTTAGCACACTCCATGCATCCACCCCTTGTGTCAATTATAGTTATACATTTGGTGCCACCATCATTTTCAAAATGTTTTCTTTCTCTTTGAGCCCTTGGTATCAACTTCTCATTTTTTCCCTTCTCTCCCTGACTCCTCCCTTGCCCTTCATAATTTATTATTTTTTTTCCTGTTTTACATTGACCAGTGTCTCCCTACTTCCACTTTTCTGTTGTCCATATAGGTAGATCATTGTGATTGGCTCCCCCATTCCACCCCTCTTTCCCCTTGTCCTCCTGGTATGGTTATTCTCAATATTGGTTCTGAGGGATTTATCTGCCCTGTATTCTTTGTGTTTCCAGTTCTTATCTGTACCCATGTACATGCTTTGGTCTAGCCAGATTTGTAAGGTAGAATATGGGTCATGAGAGTTGGAGGGCGGGGAAAGGAAGCATTAAAGAACTAGAGGAAAGTTGTACGTTTCATTGGCGCTATACTGCACCCTGACTGGCTCATCTCCTCCCCACAACCCTTGTGTAAAGAGATGTCCAGTTGCCTACAGATGGGCTTTGGGTCTCTACTCCACACTCCCCCTCATTCACAATGATAGGATTTTTTGTTTTGGGTTTTTGATGTCTGATACCTGATCCTGTCAACACCTCCTGATCACACAGGCTGGTGTGCTTCTTCCACGTGAACTTTGTTGCTGCTCAGCTAGATGGCTGCTTGTTTATCTTCAAGCCTTTAAGCCCCCAGATGCTACATCTTTTGATAGCCAGGCACCAGCAGCTTTCTTCACCGTGTTTGCCTATAGACCCATTTTGTCTTCAGCAATCATGTCGGAAAGGTGGGCAGCATGAAATGCCAGGTTAGTAGAACAAAGTGTTCTTGCATTGAGGGAGTATTTAAGTAAAGGCCCAATGTCCATCTGCTACCTTAATACTAAAACTATAAATTTATGTATATAGATCTCTTTTCCCATCATCATCATATAAATATATTTACAGATGTACATGCCTGCATTTAGACCTCTATAAATGTCCTTTGTCTCCTAGTTCTTTCCTCTATTTCCGTTTACTTTACTCTTGTTTAACTATCATGTTCAGCTATCATTTGGGGTTCAGTAATTCCTCTCGGTTACATTGCTATTCTTTTTTGGGGGGGGCATCATTGCGCTCTGGTGGTCGTGGGAGCTACCCAGCTTGCTGCTGCTGGATTTGAACCGCCAAGTCAGTGGTCTGCAGTCCCGCACTCAACCACTACGCCACTGGGGTTCAGCCCTACATTGCTATTCTTTTTTTTTTTTTTTTTGGTTTTTGGGCATACATTGCTATTCTTAACACTTTAATATATGTGCTGCCGAAGCGAGCACAGCTATTCTTAACACTTTAAAAAACTTCTTTTTTTGCAGTAGCAGCCGTAAATTTTCCCATTGCAACAATTGTTTGATTTCTTGACTTCTTCCATGAGTGTTGATTGTGGATCTAAGTAAAAGAAAATCCTTTGAGCTTGTCTTTCTTTATCATGATGTTGTCTGTTAGACCCACTGGAGGATGTGTGTGTGTGTGTGTGTGTGCGTGCGTGTGTGTATGCATGCTGAGGTATAATCCATACTGAAGACTGTAGTCTTTAATATTTATCAGTGAGTGCTTCAAATCTTTTTCACTTTCAGCAGTTAGGTCTTCTGCATATCATAGGTTCTTAATGAATCTTTCTCCAGTACCTCCAATACTGCTGTGACATTCTTAATATAATCCAGTTTCTTGGATTATTTTCTGAGCATATAGATTGAATAAGTGTATTAGTCTGGGTGGCCCAGAGAAACAAATTCATAGACATTCATATGTGTATAAGAAAGCGCTTTCTATAAAGAATAATTGTATATTAAGAAAACATCCCAGGCTGAGCCCCGGTGGCCTAGTGGTTGTGTGCGGGACTGCAGCCCAATGGGATGGAGGTTCGATTCCAGCTCCCAGGAGCAAAGGCTGGGCCTCCTACTCCCACCACCTGAGGGCAGTGATGCCTAAAAAAAAAAGAAAAAAGAAAAAAAGAAAACATCCCAGCCTAGTCAAGATCAAATCCATAAGTCAGATAGATATTGGCTCATATGTTTGTCACCAGTCTATAAATTCCTCTTCAGACTCACACACCACATGCAATGATGCTGCATGCAGGAAAATCACAAGCCAGTAGGTGGAAAGTCTTGTGGATCCAGTGGTGGTGGAAACATAAGTGGTCTCCACATGGCTCCTCCAGCTTCAGGACTCTGAGTTTATCAGCGTAGTAGCTCCATGTGGCTTGTTAACAGAAAAGTGTAGCAGAGAGCACGTGTCTGACTGCCAGTGAGCCGCTGGTAACCTGATTGACAGGCTAAACCCCTCCTCTTAACTACTGATAGTCTCAAGTTGATGCCAGATTATGTAACTACCACAGACCACCATTTACCAACCTGACACGTCTACCCAACTCTTTAGCCATACATAATTTTAAACAAAGCAATAATGAAACCATATTTATACTTAAAAGGATAAAAATAAAATGCATGCAACTCAAAATGTACCAGCCTCTTTAAACATAATATTCAATAAGTGAACAACACAACAATATCCTATGCCTAACAATTGTGGTTAAGTAACATCTATACCTTAATCCTATGAATATATTCCCAACCTATGAAAGTTTGTAAGACAGCCACTTTATGCCTTTACCCACCCTATTTGGGGTATCCAATTTCTTTACTGCCCACTTACCAGGGCTCTGAGGAGACAATAATATTCTTTGATATGAGGAATCTTCATTCCAGTTAGAACCTGGAGTCCACATCCTTAAGCAAAGTTAAATCGGAACAGGTCATCCATAAAGTCAGCAACAACACGCACCAATTCACAGGTTCAAAAATCTTCTCTTTATCCGGTCAGGTTCTGGTCAACTCAGTGTGGGCTGCCTCACTTAGCCTCATCAGGGTGCCCATTGGTTGTCTTGCCTTCAGACCATGGGCTCCATCACAAATTCTCAACAGCCATAGCCCCCTTGTGCTAGATCATGAACTTCAGACTAGTCAGCCTACTCTCATTTTCTCCTCTAGTCCCTGTGAACGAGGTCCATAGGTGTCAGTGGCCAGACTGACCCCATCTCTTTATTGCTATGTTTTTCTAATTTCCACTCAACAAGTGGATCCAGGTGGTTACCTAACAGGCATTTCAGCCTGCTCACAGGTTCCCTTTAATAGTTCAGTCCTAGAGCGGAGACTTCCTTTTTTCTTCAATCTGTCAACATCCCCCTGGGCAAGTCTCTTCACCTTCAAATGTCCTGAGCACTCCATGTTGAGTGGGGCTTATCCTTTTAGAGCCACCTTTGCTGGCTCATACTAACCCCTTTAAATTCCAGTTTAATGACTAAAGGCAATTAGTCTTACAAACTCTCTATTTTTACTTCCCAATAATCATTTCTATCAATCATCATATCAATAACAGACAGAAGAAAAAAGTATAAACTTGGTACAGCCAGATCCTACACTCAATTCTTTTTTTTATTTTTTATTTTGAGCATCCCTGCCCTCTGGTGGTGGGAGTAGGAGGCCCGGCCTTTGCTCCTGTGGAGCCGCTGCTGGAATTGAACCTCCATCCCAGTGGGCCACAGTCCTGCACATAACCACTATGCTCAGCCTCCCCCCTAAAGTATCAAGTTCTATCCTTATCTAAACTTATCTTAATCCTTATCTCCTTATCTCAACTATTCCATTGATAGGAAGTATGGCTTTAGACCTCTGACAGAATCAAGCCAGGGCCAGGCTTTGTATCAGCCATTTCAACCTTCAGTTAGCTATTTTCACTAAGTAGCATGATCTCTGAATTCCACGGCTATTTTGCCCCTGAGCTCAAAATATACTTTAATCACATTCAAATTTTGCTATTTCTCACAGAAATAACCAAAACCAACAACCAAACCAAATAATCACAACTTTAACTTCTCATATTCTTTCCAGAAAACAACTCCGTAAACTGCGTGGATATATCTGACCTCTGACTGGCCAAAGAAGCAAGACTATCATGAGGCAGGGGTTAAACAAGCATCTGCTCTCCATCTTCTTGATTTGTTTCTCTAGTACCCTGCTCCTGGTACCAAAATGTGTTAGTCTGGGTGGACTAGGGAAACAAATTCATAGACACTCATGTGTATAAGAAAGAATAATTATATTTGAAGAAAATACCCCAGTCTTGTCCCGATCAAGTCTTTTTTTTGTTTTTGGGCATCACTGCTCTCCGGTGGTGGGAGTAGGCGGCCCAGCCCCACTGCTGGAATTGAACCTCCATTCCAGTGGGCCGCAGTCCCACGCACAACCACTTTGCCACCGGGGCTCAGCCCCCCGATCAAGTCTTAAGTTCAATATTAGCCCAATCTATAAAATCCTCTTCAGAACCCCCAAAACATGCAATGACACCGAATGCAAGAAGATCACAGTCCAGTGCGTGGAGAGTCTTGTGGATCCAGGAGTAGTGGAAGCATCAGTAGGGCTCTGGCCCCATCAGTGTAGCTCCACGTGGCTTATTAACAGGAGTGTGTCGCAGAGCATGTGTCCAGCCTCTAGAGAGCTAGGTTATCTTTGTAGCTCCTCCAAATGAGGTCATCAAGCTGTGACTAGATCGGCACGCTAAACTCTACCCCATCATTCTTACTAGGCTCAAGTTGACACCAGATTATGTAACTACCCCAATAAGTATGATAAAAGGAGACGACCCTGACACACACCATTCCTAATTTTGAACTATGCAGTATCCCCTTATTCTTTTCAAACAGTTTACTTTTGGACTATGTATAGATTCCATGTGAGCTCAGTTAAATGTGCCGGACTTCTTATTCTTCCCATTGTCATCTGTAATTTGCCACGATCCACACCGTCAAATATCTTTTCATAGTCCATGTAATACCCAAGTAGGCATCTTTTGGTATTCTCTGCTTTCGGCTAAGATTCATCTGACATCAGCAACCTTCCTTCCTACCCTCCTTTCCTGAATCCACATTGAATCTCTATAAATGTTTTGGCATTAAGCAAAATTCTATTTGCTGGTGATATTGATGATATTGTTTGGTAATTTCCACATTCTGTTCAGTCACCTTTCTTCAGAGTGGGCATGGATAGGGATCTTTCCCAGTCAACTGGCAAGGTCGCTGTCCTCCAGATTTCTTGGTATAGACTGGTGAATGCTCATGGCATTGCATTAGTTTGTTAAAAAACACTAACATTTCAGTTGATATTCTGACAACTTCTGTAGCCTTACTTATCACTAGTGCTTTCAGTGTAGCTTGGACTTCTCTCAATGTCATTCTTGAAATTAATTATTTTGAGTATAGTGACTCTGTGTGTTCCTTTCATCTGCTTTTGCTGTTTCTGGAATCTTTCAATATTTTTTCCAATAGAATCCTTTGATATTACTACAACATATCTTTCAAGATATATTGAACATACTTTTCCCCTTTGGTTTTCTAACTCCAGAGGTTTATATATTTCATTATAATATTTTACGTTGGCTTCTTGAACTGCCCTTTGAGATCTCTTTTCAGCTTTTTTGCTTAATCATTTCTTCCGTTCACTTTAGCTGTCCTGTACTCAAGAGAAAATTTCAGAGTCCTCTCCGATAGCATTTTTTCCCTTTCTATTTTGTCTCTTTAATGGGCTCCTGCTTTCTTCATGCCTGATGTCTTTAGGGACCTCTGTCAGGTATTGGGCTGCTAACTGCAAGGTCAGTGGTTTAAAACTACTAAGGAATTTGAGTGAGAAAGATGAGGCTATCAGCTTCTGTAAGGATAGAGAGCATAGCATAGTATCTAAACTTATTTGGCTTGCCACCCCCTTTCAAATAAAAATGGGGCTGAGCCCCGGTGGCGTAGTGGTTGTGCGCGGGACTGCGGCCCACTGGGATGGAGGTTCAATTCCAGCAGTGGCTCCGCAGGAGTAAAGGCTGGGCCTCGTACTCCCACCACCAGAGGGCAGTGATGCCCAAAAAACAAAACAAAACAAAAACCCAAATAAAAAAAGACATTACCCATGCCCCCCTCCCCCAGCAATTAAAAGCATTTATGCTGTAGCCTATAATCCAAGATAAAGTGTAGGTATTGCTTTTGCAGCACCTTCATTCCAGCATCACCACCCACCTACTGGGGGCAGTATTGACCACTTTGGGAAACACTGATTTTGAGTTTTGTAATATGTTGGAATTGACGTGATGGCATTGGGTTTGGTTCGAATGGTTGCATAACTCAATACTAAAACCCACTGAATTGCGCAGTTAAATATGGCATATAAGTCATATCTCCATAAACCTATTATACAAAAAAGTAAAGGAAATACTGCTACTTCACTCTATTTCTTAAGTTTTCTGAGAGTGAGGCAGGAGGCTGTTGCTATTCGGTTGGCTCCAACTCAGAACTTCAAAGTCACTGCATGTCCAGAGTAAAACTGCTCCACAGGACTCACACTGACTGCCTGGAAGTAGACCAGTCGGGCTTTCCTCAGATGTGCTCTGAACTTGAACCTCCAACCTTTGGATTAACGGCCAACCGTGGTAACCGTTTGTAGTTCTCAGGAGTTCTTCTTCTTCTTTTTTTTTAATAGGAAAAAAAAAAATCCAGAGCCCTACATGTAAGGTGACTTGGGACCAAGTTTTGTGTGAGGGTCCCTGTTGTTCTGAAGACTTATGGGAATGTAAACAGAGAGACAGCCAGGAGATACATTGGAGAGCTTGCTAAGTTTGACCTGGTGGACTGTGGCTCTCCTAGAAGAGGACTGGTTTTCTTGTCAGTCACAGCCTTGTGGTCTGTGGTGGTGTTAGCTTCATCGTCTTTTTTTTAGAACATTTTCTTCATTTTTGTACTCACGATTATTGGTTCCCCATCTCCTCAATGCCCCCTGCAACAACCCTGTATATTTCTCTATCATGGATTTTGTATAAAGAAAATCATGCAAACCCCTCTCCCCCACCACTACCATCAACAACAACGATAACAAAAACCTTTAATCCAAAAGCAAGCCGAAAATAATAAACACTAGAACAAATAAAATGGATCGAATGGGAAAACAAATGAAAATACATTCAATTTTAACCCAAGTACATCTGCATTAATTTACTTTCTCATGTATTGAGCCCATTCACATTCCTGGTCTAACGCAGTGGTTCTAAACCTTTAGGTCCCTACCCCTTTGGAGATCGAATGACCCTTTCACAGGGGTTGCCCAATTCATAACAGCAAATGACAGTTATGAAGTAGCAACGAAAATAGTTTTATGGTTGGGGTTTCACCACAACATGAGGAGCTATATTAAAGGGTCACAGCATTGGGAAGGTTGAGAACCATGGTTCTAAAGGTATTCAATGAAGGCCTGATCCCCGTGAGACTCTGTAAGTGTATTTTGGGTTTTCACTGTCATCTATAGCCTTCAGCAAACCCAGTGCTCAGAATTTAAGCTCTAATACAATCCCGTTAGGCATTAGCTTCTATCTTAGAGTCCAACTGCTGCTGGATACCAAGCCCAAGTTCTTCAACATCTAAGTTTGTTTTAAAGAACTTCTACCTTGTTTCATTTCTCTGCCATCCTGACTACAGCTGCCTCGTGTATTTACAATGACTTTCCAAAAGATTTTCAGGATTAAGAGATTCATGTCCAAGACACAAAGGCAGAATTTCCTCATTCCCCAGTGGATTCACATGAAAACCAGTAATGAGATGAGGTTCAAGTCCATACATGAGAAGACACTGCAGAAGAATCAAGCTGGATCCGTTAGGAATTGCACATGTGATGACAGTGCAGTGTTGATCAGCACTCTCATACTGAGGTGAAGACTTTGCAGCTTGATCAATTGAACTTGCATTGACAAACATCTGGCTTCGTCCTTGGCTTTTATGTTTCCACATTAAGAGCTTAACAATTGATAAATATGTGAGGCTTTGGGTTTGGAGAAAAAGAAGAACCAGCTTCTAGTTAGTTTGACTTTGTTTTCAATCTAGTTCCAGGAAATTTCTGAGCCATAGACGAAAGTACAAATGTAGTGTATCGGGGCTGAGCCCCGGTGGCGTAGTGGTTGTGTGCGGGACTGCGGCCCACTGGGACGGAGGTTCAATTCTAGCAGTGGGGCTGGGCCTCCTACTCCCACCACCGGAGAGCAGTGATGCCCCCCCCCCCAAAAAAAAAAAAGAAAAAAAAAGTAGTGTATCGAGGTTCCAGTTTAAACATACAGGAGGTGATTCCAGACAAAGCTTATCCACCTGTCTCTGTGATCAGTATGGCTGCAAACAAGTTCTCTCTGTAATGTGCTTAGTCTAGCCCTGTTGGGTGCCTTCCAAAACAGGTCTCATCAAAACAATGGCTTCCAAGGGGATATCTTAGGCCAGCGAAGGTCAAGACAAAGAGAGGTCAGCTCAGGTTGTTTTTTGGGGGCGGGGATTGCAAAAGGGTAATCGTAATAGACTTTCTTGACAGACCCAGGATGGTCATGGGGCTTATGAAGTTTTACTAAAATGACAAACTGCATTGGTGAGGAAAAAGGGCTGGAGAGTTGCGCAAGGGACTTCTGTCATGGCAACATTTGAGGAATCTTGACCCCACCTCACGCCGCAGCCTGGATCTGGCCCCTGCACACTTCTTTTTATTTCTCAAATGTAAGAGGATTTCATCCCTTGAGCATGACAAAGTTGCCTTTTGATGTATTGTAAATTGGAAAATCAGAATTCTCTGGGGGAAGAGCTAGAGGGATAGGAAGACTTTCTTCAGAAGCGTGTAGTCCTAGATGGAAACTCTATCAAGGAACAGTAGCTTCACACTTTGATAGTTCTGTTTTTTAAAAAGTTTCACTTTATGCCAATGCTTTCTGACATAGCACTCATAATTTTAAAGTATCGTATGTACTCGTGCATTAGCCAAGTTTTTCAGCACATTCTTTTTTTATTTAATACTTTTTTTTTTTTTTTTTTTTTTAGGGCATCACTGCTCTCCGGTGGTGGGAGTAGGAGGCCCAGCCCCACTGCTGGAATTGAACCTCCATCCCAGTGGGCCGCAGTCCCGCGCACAACCACTTACGCCACCGGGGCTCAGCCCCCAGCACATTCTTAATGCAGTTTTTATGGTAAAATCAGGTGCCTTGGCTGATATTCGGGTCGGCTTATACTTGAGTATATACAGTATGTTAAGTCATCCCAGAACAGTGTGTGTGCGCGCGCCCGCGCACACGTGTGTGCATGTGCATACGTGCATGTGTATGTCTTTCAAAAGCTTGCTGCAAATTCCACTTGCAATTCAACTTTTTTTCTGTCCAACTATTCACTGCGTTGACCCTCTTTCTGTTTCTCAGCAAATGGCCGCATAAAACTTGTCTTTCTGTAGGAAAGCAAAAGCTTCTGCCTTACCTTTACCCACTTCTGGTTTGCAGCCACCCTTTGGTATTTGAAAAGGTCAGAGCAGCTATTTTGGTGCCCCACTGCTTGATGAATGGGAATCGTGCGTCTCCACGGGCACCCACGGCCGAAGGATTAATGTGGCCGTGGCCGTGGCCGTGGCGGCGGCAGGCAGCATCTGCTGTCATGTCAGAAGCGTGGTGTTGGGAATTGCTGGAGCTGCAGGCCTATGAAAAATGCAGGAGGAGAGACGCGCCGCTAGCACGCGCCCCCGACGCATTTTCCTACGTTTGCAATCATGCAAACATCTCCGGGAGCATTTGTTCTCCTCCACGCCGCCTTGTCGCCAAGAATTTAATATGGAGCGCACAAGTGCCCCGTTCCCAGGAGGCCGTGGGCTGTGTGCGTGGCCCTCCTGCGACCCGCCAGAAGGCGTCCCGGGCTCTCCGCTGGTCGGGATATGTGTGTTTAGCTTTGCACCCCGCTCTTGTCGGAGCCGTTCGTTTTATTCTAAGTCAAATAAAAAATCCTTGCGCTGGCTCGTAGCTTTCCATCGGAGGAGCAGGTGCCTGGTGCATTAGGGAGAATAAATTTGAATACGGGAGTCTCTTTCTCCACTCAAAAGCAGATGGTCTGCTTTAATTCATCTCGTGACCTTTCTTTGCTTCTAAGACACCAAATCTCTGATCCCACGGATCATAAATATTCTTTAGGTCTGCCGCCGCGGAGGTAAGGGAGAGCCAAGCTGTCGGTATCAGCTCCCATTTGTGTGCACGGAAACGGCAGCAGCATTTTTCAGCACGAAATTAGCCTCCGGAAGCCTGGGGAGGCGGCGCTGCTCTTGTGCTTGGCAGACACGTGAAGGGCGGGCGCTGCAAAGACACTGTTCAGCCAAGGTCGGGCAGGGGGGCAGGGGAGCCCCGGGCTCTGGCGTGCCCACCTATTTGGGAGCATCCGCTGTGTGCCAAGCACGGTGAGGCAGCACAGCCCCTGCCTTCCCTGGGGCCGTGTTTTTTGTGTGACTGATAGTGAAGGTCACATTGCATGGCTCACCCGCTGCGTGCTGGGCCTGGGATGGAGGGAGAGGCCTAGAGTCCACCTTCATATTTCAGGTGTAGCATGATGGGCAGCGCAATAGAGGATGTGCACTGTGCTTCAGAGCAAGGACACCTTGAAGTCGGCCCTCCTGGAGGAGTGTATCAAATGGTTTATCCTAGAAAGGGGAGGGGCCTCTCAGAGAGGGAGAAAAGAAACAACAGTCAAACTCACTGCTATCAAGTCAATTCAGATCCATAATGTAACTGTTTACAGGAGCAGAAAGCCTCTTTTTCCTTTCATGGAGCAGTTAGTGGTTTCGAACTGCTGATCTTGTGAGTTAGCAGCCCACGAAGCCACTTGGGCTCCATATGCAGAGAATGGGTTTTGGAGACGTGAAGTAATTCAGAAATCGTAAACAGTAAGCTCCAGGTGTTCCTGGGACGATGAGAGCAGAGGGTGCAGGAGAATAGATTTTATCTGGGTGTAAATGGGAGCTCTGGAAGGTTCTTACTAAGCAAAGGGAAAACGGGATCAGATACCGGTTGGAGATACTGGGGCGGTGTGGAGGCTGGGGATAGGAGGAGGCTGGAGGAAAGGACACCAATGAGGAGCTGCAGAGACGTGAGGGGAGCAGCCTCGCCTGTGGGCTTGTGGTCGGTCCACACTCTCCCGTGTCCATACATTTTGCATTTCTTGTGCCTTTCTCTTTTACTGCCTTCTCTTTGCAATCCTTCTGTTCTCCTGGGGAAGAGAGAGTCTTCACAGGCTAACTCTGCCTCCTTTCCAGCCCTGCCTGGCTTCTCCCTTGGGCCCCGTAACGGGTCTCTGTCTCCATTTGACCCTGATTGCACTCTCTTACTTTCCTGACTCCTAACCCTGAACTCCCAATAGCCCTTGGCTCCAGGGGCAATGCTAGTGTCCTTAGTGGGGCTTGGCCCGATGGGAAGGGAAGAAAGAGTTGGGTGCTTTGAAGCATCTCTTCCGGTGGATTGCAGGGGTCTCAGGCTCAGGGAGCAGAACCCACCTCAGATGGAGGCCTATTTCTCTCCTGGAAAAGGTGAGGAAAAGAGAGGGTTTGTCTGTGGGAGAGTTTCAAGCATCCGCAAGAGTAGAGAGACCAGTGTCATGCATCCCTATGAGCGCTTCCCTTCGTTTCAAGCATGCTGCTTGAGGCTAATTTTGTTTCCTCATCTCATGTCTTCCTCCCCCTCCTCCCACCCTTTGCAGACTGCATTCTTCACATAATTCTATACACAATCACTTAAGTCTGTGTTTCTGATGGAGGGAGGCTTTTTGTTTGTTTAAGCATACCTTTGCCTGTCCAAAGGAGGTCAGGCGGCGTAGTATTTATGCACTGGGCTGCAGCAGTTTGACATCACCAGCCACTCTGGGAATAGGAGGAGACAGTCTACTCCCATAAAGAGTTAACGTCTTGGAAACCCACAGCAAAGTTTATTTTACCCTGTCCGATCTGTTAGCTGTGAGTGAGAATCAACTCCATGCTGCTGAGTTTGAGTTTGGTGATAACCCCAACTATCTATCTGCATCCCAGTCTTTTCATCTGTAAAACGGGATGCTAAATAACTGCGGCTCTGTTAACAGGAAGACTCGCAAGAGCCTTCATGAAATGACCACAGCTACCTCTCCACACTGCCTGCAATGCATGGGCACTGCAGTGGCATGGATATGACCTTCGGGGCAGACACTTCAGCTGTGTGTCTCTGTGTCTGAGCCTCCCTTTGCTCATCCCTTAAAGTTGGGGAAAAGATGAGCTCCCTTGTAGAACTGCTTGAAGGGCTAAATGGTACAGTAATAGAATATGTACCACTGGATAACAAGCCCTTAAAACAGGGGTGGGGAACCCCAAGCCCTCTGGCTGTATGAGTCCCGAGAAATCATCAATACCAGCTGACCTTACCCGCCTCACCAAAGAGAAGCAGTGCCAGCCATCACATTAATTAAACCAGTTAATTAAATGCTTGACCCACGAATAATGCTATAAATTTCCAAATGGCCCTTGGTAGGAGAAAGGTCCCCACACCTGCCCCAATACATGGTAGGTATTATATAACTTCCCTCCTCCAAACCCCATGCCACTGAGTCAGTTCAATTTCATAGCAACCTGATATGAAGTTTCCAAGATTAGAAATCTTTATGGGGCAGACAACCTCATCTTTCTTCTGCAGAGTGACTGGTGAGCCTGAACCGCCAACTTTTCAGTTAGCAGGATAATGGCTATCTCCCATCACCACCATGGCTCAAGCTAGTGTACAGATCCTCATGGATAAATAATATATCTCATCCAGCAGGCCTGCAAAATGTATGATATCTATCCACATTTTACATAGAAGGTTTTGGACCGCAGGAACTTGCCTGAGGGCTCAGAGCTAATGAACCTGCAGAGCCAGGAGTTTGAGCCAGCGACAGGCTAACCAGCCTTTATTCTAGCTGTTCTTTCTAACTGGCGCAGGGTGGCTTTGAGACGGAGCACTGGTGTGAGTCATGCAGGCAAAGGTTACCTGGGCTGACAACGTCAGCCAGTGTGTCTTTTGGGGGCTGCTGAGCCATCTGCTGGGATTTCCTCTGGCCCCTTGCTGTGTCTCTTGCCTTCTCCCTGCTTCCCCTGTGGAGAAATCACTAGTGCCCATCAGCATCTGGAGCACCAGGTAAGGAAGGGAGCAGGGCAAAGAGAGAATTCAAAGAAAGAAGGTTCTTGTCATAGCCTCTTCACAAGAGGCTGGAGTTTTAAGGAAAGCAAGGTTCCTAGGTCGTCTTCGGGTCTTTGTTTTCCGTCAACCTGCTTAACACCAAGGAGCAGGCAGGGCCTGTTTATTCAACTGTGCAGTGGTCCTGAGTAGGGCATTTGAAGACCCTGTGATGGAGCCAGAAATCAAGCGCAGGCCTGTGCCGTTGTTAGCTGGCATTCTATATCAGCTCCGGCAGCCCGCTTAGCACACTGCCCCGGAGGTAAGTTGCTGGCTTGGAGCCCCTGTGAGGAACGATCTGATCTCATTCTAGTGCCACAAGAGTAATGCTCTGCCCTCCGCCTGCCTTTCCATGGCTGTCTGATCCGTGCCACGGGTGCCAGGATGTTCTCTGCTGGCCAGTTTTGCAGATGAGGAAAGCCAGGCGCAGGTGTGAGAAACACGTTCTTCATGGTCATCCAAGGGCAGAGAGAATGGCTGGCTTCTCTGGACCGGGCCTGGTCCTGTTGCTGGTGGGTGCCTATTCCTGGCGGCTCAGTGTGCAACAGAACAAAGCACCGTCTGACCCGGCCCCATCCTCACCATTGTTCTCACCCGTCCTTGCCGCAGCTGCCACTGGGTTAAGCTATCTTGTCAAGGGGCTTGCCTTTTGGCACGGCCCCTCCCTCTTACCTAGCAGAAGGTTCTTCTCCAGGGACTGGTCTCTCCTGATCACATGTCCAAAGTCCGTGAGAGGAAGTCTTGTGTGCTTGCCACCAAGGAGCATTCTGGCTGTACTTCTTCTGGGTACTGTTTTGGAATACAGGTGTGTTGCCCACACAAACCTAGTGTGTGACGACCAGAAGAACACAATTCCTTGAGTTAGAATACTCTAGGGGCAGAACTGTGCTGCTCCCCCCCCCCCCCCCCCCATCACACACATACAGTATTGTCACCTGGTGGGAGAGGTGGCAGTTACCAAAACATAGACAGCTTAGCCTCTGAGGTGACCTTTGTCTACCTGTTCTCTGGATACTCCTGGGTCACTTGTATTCTAGTATGTCAGTTCTGGAATGGTGTCTCACACACACCCCTAATCTGACCAGGGACAGATTTTAGCAGAAGATGGAAAATTCCAGTGCTCTCTTGCTTAACCAAGCATGATTTGCAAACCCTATGGAAAAGCCTCCTTTCTGGAGAGGAGTGTAAAACTGTCACCTCTTTGCTGGGATGGCAGCCTGGCTTTCAGGGGACTCAGCCAAGAAAACAATTTATGAGACTGACCCACACTTAACAAGCTAACGCTTTGGGCTAAAATCCAGAATTCTTATTAGGGAAATCAGAGTTCAGATTGTTCCCTCTGAATACTATGGCTATTTATTTGAATTCGTGAGGTCACCCGTGATGACAGTCATGGAGACCAGTCTTTAATTGCGACACGGATTTGCCCTGAACTTTATTTGAATGGCATTTCTGAGGGTCTTGAGTGCTGTAGAGCTTTCAGCTTTTCTTATTCCTACTCGTGGTTCAAGTCATAGCTCATTTTTTCCCTCCGTGCCTGCCTGCTCTCTGCACTCCATTCACAGCGCCCTCCCATAACCAAGGCATGTGCATAGGAGCTGGTTTTAAAAGTCAGACCTCTTCCTGGCCGTGTGGCTTTTTAAACAAGTTACCTTACTTTTCTGAGCTGGAGTTTTCTCTTATAAAATGGGTCTAGTGATGTTTATCCCATGGAGCGATGTAAAGACCGCAGTTCGTCTAATGCCCTCACTTCGTGTGGGTACTGTGCCCCGTGCTCTATGCCTGTCAAAAAGCAAATTCAGTTGCCATCACCTCAACTCAGACTGACGGCGACCCCACGTGGGTCAGAGTAGAGCTGTCCGTGTGCTGCAGGGCGTTCAGTGGGTGACCTTTCTTCTGAGGCAGCTCTGTGTGGACTGGAACTTGCAAGCTTCTGATTAGTGGCCAAGGGCAGTAACCTTTTGCCCCACGCAGACATCCCCCTTCTGGGTATTTGTTCTGTTATTTATAACAACCAGAAAAAGTCGTGGACTTGCTAGCATCCATTTTACAGAGGAATTCCAGGTGCAGAAATTACCCATTTAGTAAAGAAAGCGCCTGCTGCCAAGTCTAATACCACCAAACCTTAACCAGTAACACTACCACACCATAGCCACTGCTGTGGATTCAGTTCTAACTCACAGAGCAGAACTTCTCCACAGGATTTCTGAGGCTGTACATTGTACAGAACCAGACAGCTTCGCTGAACAGTGGACCTTGCAGGCATCGGGCCAGTGCTTGTGGTTGTCAAGGCTTCTTCTAGTGCATAATAGGCACTCAATACATGTGTATTGTATTTGGGTATCCCCATCATCTAAACTATTATATTTGTAATATGCCCTACAGTTTTTACTTTGACTTTTCCTGGGAGTATTGAATAGATTCACCTTATCTTCCAATGTAAATTAATTTTTTAACTTTGTTATATAGGAAATTTTAAGCATAAGCAAAAATACAGAAAATTGTATAATGGATGTCCACTTACCTTCCACACCAGTACAATTTCGATAATGCTCAGCATAGTCTATTATGTTTCCTCAATGTACTCATCTTCTACCCTCCCTGTCCACATTATTTGAAGTGAATCCTAAGCATTGTATTATTTCAGCTATATATTTTAGTATGTCTCCTGAAAAGAAAATGACCCATTAAAAATAATAGTAATACCCTTTCGCACTTCAAACAATTTGTTATAATTTTTTAGCATCACATATCCAGTCAGTGTTCAAATTTCTATTGGTCTGGTATGTCATGTATATATTTTGTGTTTGTTTGTTTGTTTGAATAAGAGCTAATAAAGCTGAACATTACAGCAATGTTCAGCTGAACATGCTATATCTCTGAAGCCTCTTTTAATCTACAGGAGGCTCTTCACATGCCTTACATTCTATTTATTGAAGAAACCAGGACATTTGTCTTGTGGTTTTTCCCACAGTCTGGATTTTGCGGGCTGTGCCTCTCTAGTATCGCTTCACATGCTCTCTGTTCTCTGGGGTTCGTGTAAATTGGAAGCTGGAGCTTAAATACTGGATGAGATCCAGGTTTAGCTTTCACATGACTGCATCCGAGGTGGTGCCGCATTTTTCCATCAGGAGACTCAGAATGTCCGATTGTCTTTCCTTTGGTGACTTTAGGCGCCGCCGCTGATCGATGCCAAACCCACCCCAGCAAACCTGTTGTTGGTCAGTCAGTTCTGTCTCAGAGCAGCTGTGTAGGACACAGGAGAGCCGCCCCCACGGGATTTCTCACGCTGTAAATCTCTACGGAAGCAGAGTGCCTCAGCTTTCTCCTGGGGGCGGGGGGGTTGTGTGTGCAGAGGGTTTTGAGCCTTTTGATGAACAGCTGGGCTCTTGACCACAGAGCCAGTGGCCCTGCATGATCAATAACAAACACCGACTGGCCGTCATCAAGTCGATTCTGACTCATGGCAACGCTGGAGGACGGGGTGGGAATGGTCCTTGGATCTCCGAGACTGCCACCCTCTCTACCGGAGTAAAGTGCTTTATTGTGCTTCCTTGGAGCAGCCGGTGGCTTTGAACTGCAAACCTTGTAGTTAGTAGCCCGATGGATAGCTCACCGCCCCTCCAGAACCCCTTAATTCATTAGGAATTTTGACCCAGTTGCTTTCCAAACCTGGCTGTAATTACCTGGAGGATCTACTCTCACAGGGCCCGCGAACTAGACACGTAGGTATCCGTTAGTCTTCCCACCACCGAACCTTCTGCCGTCACGTCAACTTCCACTCATGGCAACCCCCAAAGTGGACCCACCCCCTAGGGCCTCTGAGAATGTCGGTCTTACACTGTCTCAACCCAGCCTTTAACTCACTGCCCTACCAGGTGCCTTTTGATTATTATCGGTGCTAATTAATGAGTAGTTGGCACTCCTAAACATGCCTCCTCACTGAGAAGCCCTCTCTCAGGAGAGGACTTTAACTAGGGGGCTCCACCATGGGCGCAGGGCCCTTCACGTGTCTTCCTCTAGCCACTCAGACCCACACGATGCAATTGAGAGTGTTTGGGCACAATGGAAGTGCACCCAAGGGAATGTCGGGCAGTCTACGTTCTGAAGAGCTAGTTGCTGGTGCAGCAGGTGGCCCTGAGACCACTGGGCTTGGCCCTCGGCCTCATGAGCTCTCAGGATCCTTCCAGTTTCAACCGCTGGCAGCCAGCTCTTTGCCTGCTCTTCGTCTCAGAGTTGAAAGATCCATACTGTTAAGGATAGTTGAAGTCATCTTACCCGAAAGACCTGGTCTCCCTTGCAAACTTAAAGAAAAAAAAAAAAAAAGGTTTAGTATAGATGGAAGACAGACTTTGGTGAAAACTAATCATTGAGTAACTGTGTGCCTATCAGAACTTTTAATGCAGCTCTTTTTTTCTATTTTATTGTTTGTTTATTTTTATCATCTTATTGGGGGCTCATACAACTCGTCACAGTCCATCCATCCATCCATTGCGTTAAGCACATTTGTGGTACTGTCCTTCTTATTGCATTACTAGCAGCTATTCTTGTACTTACTGGTAGAGAACTTGGGTCCAGAAGTCAGAATCTTGTCCAGGTCCGACTGCCAGCTGTGTGTGTAACTCTCAGAACAAGCCACTTATGTTCCCTGAACCGCACCTGCCTGGTGTGCACCTAGTGAGAATAAGATCGTAGCAACACACGCTGTGGGGTGATTGGATGAAGACTGAGAAAGAGGCAAAGCCCCATAGGCTATTGTAATAAGTCAATAGATTTGGGATGCTGTTTTATTATTGTGCGTCCACTAGAATGGATCTCTCCAAGTACACGTGTATCTGATAGCAAACGGAATCTAGAGAGATTGGCAAGCCTTAAGTCACACTGGCTTCTTCCAGAGTGCCCCTTCACTCCTCTCTCTGGCAGCGTCTCCCTAGTGCCTGTCATGAGAGTCATGTATTGTGCTCAGTCGCAGTGTTATTGTCAGTCTGTGTCACAACGAAGAAGGCAGTTTCCGGCTGCTCCTGAGAATCAAAAGGCCCCCCGAGGCGTCAGGAGAAGGCCTCTGGGTTGCCGAGGGCAATGTCTCAGGCACAGCAACCATCCTTCTAGGGCTCCCTGCCAGGTGATTACCAGTCCAGATTTGAATGCCTCCAGTGATGGGAAACTCATCCCGCAGTAGGCCCCTTCTCAGCTCAGCACAGAGGCCTTTGTTCGCTTTAATTGGAACGTGCCTTCCTCTCCTTCCCCCTGGCTTCTCCCGGATGTTCTTTCCTTTGCACCACACTGCTGAGGAAGCTCCATAGAGGGGACCTCTGTGGAGTCTGTTCTGGAGAGAGCTCCCCAGATCAGCTGTGCTGCGTGGTGGAAGGCAGACGAAGGTGGCATCAGCAGAGCCCTTCCCCTGTTGGCAGGAGGGAGTGTGTGTCTCTGCTGGGCAGTGTCAGGTGCAGGCAGTTGGGAAGGCAGCTGGGAGCCCGTGTGGGAACCGCCTTATAGCTTCAGAGGGCTTGGGAGGCTGGTGTGGGTGTCAGCCTTCCCACCCGGCCCTCCACGGTGCGCCTCTCTGGACCGTCCTTGCGACGCTCCCGGGTGAGTGATGTTCCCCCTTGCATTATTTAGTATCATCTCCCTGTGCACGGTCTTGTTCCCACAGCCTGCAGGAAGAGAGACTGTAGAATGTGGGCCATGCGTCAGAGCTGAGCAGGTTGTCAGCCTGGGGAAGCTGCTAGGGAACTGAGCACCAGGATAACAGCAGGGGGTGCAGTGCCTGTGTGACACGGGTCCTCAATCATCAGGGAAGGCCCTTCCCCCGTGCTGACGCCGGAAAGCAGGCAGAAGCTTTGTTTCATAGGGCGCGTGTGTGGATCTGAGGTCTTCTCCGGAGGGTTTCTGTTGTCCCGGTGACTGTCGCTCTCTGCCAGTGAGCTCAGGTCCAAAGGGGGTGCTGCACTCCTGCCTCTTCTTTCTCCCTTTTATTTTGGTTGCTCATCAGGGGTGGCTTTTGACATGCAACCCTCTTTTTCCTTATGGCTTGGCTCCTGCCAAGGGTTAGAGTAAAATTGCTCGCATTCCTTCAATGGGATCATAGCAGGATGTGTGTTTCAAAACCAGAGGGCTAGACTAGTTCTTCTGGCAGGAGGAGCCATGATGCTGATGGCACAGCTGCTTTGGGGTGACCTCACAACTTTAGGAGATGCATGCTCCCGGAAAGACAAAACATGCTTTCCTTTTTCCTTTGGGCCTCTGGGGCCAGGTGACCTCAACACTTGTGCCCGCCCCCCCCCCCCCCGCCAAAGGTGCTGAAAGATGGGACATTCTGAATGGAAGGGTCTTGGGAGGTCAGAGCTGCTGGGGTGGGAGAAGCTGGTTCACTCTAAGCCCAGGGCCCAATTTGACTAAGACAGAAGAATTATAGAAGGAGATTTTGGGGTCTTCCTCCTGGAAGTTTGAAAAGTTGAAGAAATGTGGAACCGTGGAGAAAAAGATTAGCTATCCCACTACCCAAAGGTAAACAGTAAACATTGTGGCCTATGTCATTTCCGTGATAGCCATCATTTTTTTGGAACAGATTATGCTGGAGATAACAATTGGTGCTTTGTTTTTTCACTGACCGTGTAACAAGTGTAATGAGTTCTTCATTCTAGAAAGCCCCCTCTGGATGCTGGGTGTGAGGTGGGGGGAGGGGGCTAGAGGGCAGAAGGTAGCAGGGGGTAGAGCTGTTGTGTAAGAGGGACTCTCCTGGCGGTGAATCGCATCTCAGATCTGCTAAATTGATAGGTGGAAGTGCCTTGCCCTGCAGCTTCCATTTCTCTAATTACTGCGGAACCGACTGCTACGGAGCCCTTTCTGACTCATAACAGCCCTACAGGACAGAGTAGCATCTTCACAGACACAGATTTCCATAGTTCCCGCCCGTGGCCTGGTCCACCACCAACTCCAGTTAGCAGCCAAGCACGTAGCCCCTTCATTACTGCGGCGCGCAAGTCTTTTTGTAGTCATTTACCAATTCTGTGGCATCATTTGTGACTTGACTTCCTAGCCCACTCATAATGACCAGATAGGACAGAGCAGAACTGTTCTTTTGGGCTTCCTAGGCTATGCATCTTTTTTTTTTTTTTGAGGGGGGGGCATCACTGCTCTCCGGTGGTGGGAGTAGGAGGCCCAGCCCCGCTGCTGGAATTGAACCTCCGTCCCAGGGGGCCGCAGTCTCGCGCACAACCTCTACGCCACTGGGGCTCAACTCCCCTTTTTTAAATTTTATTTAGGCATCACTGCCCTCTGGTGGTGGGAGTAGGAGGCCCAGACTTTGCTCCATGGAGCTGGAATTGAACTTCCATCCCAGTGGGCTGCAGTCCCGCGCACAACCACTACGCCACCGGGGCTCAGCCTAGGCTATGCATCTTTATGGGAGCAGAAAAACTCACCTTTCTCCCAAGGAGAACTGCTGACTTTGTGTTAGCGATCCCACTCGTAACCCACTGCTACACTCGGGCTCCTTAATTAGCTCCTTAATGTCCTTCTAAATCAGTGCTTCTCAACCTTCCTAATACCGTGACCCATTAATACAGTTCGTGTTGTGATGACCGACCCCCCCCACCATAAAATTCCTTTCATTGCTACTTCATAATTGTCATTTTGCTACTGTTATGAATCTAGCAACCCCTGTGAAAGGGTCATTCGACCGCCAAAGGGGTCGAGACCCACAGATTGCGAAGCACTGTTCTAAAGAAAGGCCTCGGGGAACATTATAGCACCACTGCTACAGCCTCATGGTTTGTGTGCATTGGAGGGACCATAGAGATAGTTTGTTCTTAAATTTCAACATGGCCTTGGAGCCTGTGGGGACCCCGAGAGTGGAGCTCACTTGTCCTAGGGCCTTGCTCTAGCCAAGGGCCATCCTCTGTTCCACAGTGTCCCTGGGCTAATGACCGGGCCTTTGGGAAGGCAGCCCCGACAGCTCTGGGTCTGAGACCTGAAAGGGAAACAGAGGTAGACAGTGAGGGTGGACCTGTGGCCAGACGCGAAGGACACACAGGCTGGGACAAACTCAAGGTTAGCCAGGAGTCTTAGCAGCGGGGACAGCTTCGGTTTAGAAGAAGATCAGAAGTATTTGCTGGAGTGGAAAGGCTGCGTACAGAATAGAGCCTAAGGTATGAAGTTACCAGACCCAATTCTGGATGCAACTGCCCCCTCACCCCCAAAGTTTGCAGCATCTGATTTGTAGATCTCACCTATTAATATATTTATTAGCTTGCTTGTTTGATAATCATGGAGGCTCCCTGGAGAAATTGCAGGCAAGGGTTTTGCCGAGAATGGACCCTGATTGGAACACATTTTCTTAATACCTGGCTGCTTGCCTTGCTATGGGGTCGCATGTTGTTTTGCTCTCTCCCAGAGGGGGCCCAGCTTTGTATGCATGGTGCATGCGCCCTGAGTTCCACCCTTAATTGTGTGCCTGGTTGAGTGCAGTAGTGCAGTGACTGAACAATGAGCTCACTTCTCCACAGCTTCCATGTTAGAAAATCACAGGGACCTTGATTCTTCCCTCGTTAGATTTTCAGAACCCTACCATTGGAGCCAGCGTCCTCGCCATGCTGCCCTCCGTGCAGACACAGGCTCTTGCTTCGGCCCAAGTCCTTATTTGTCTTTTAATTTTACACAAAGACCAGAGAGCAAAGATAAGCTGGATGAGCTGACCCTCCGGAACCCTTCCAAAACTTATTCAGTGGTTCCTGGCCAATTTTTTTAAAAAGCAAATTTACAACTAGTTACAAAAGGAATGTTTATTGTTCGTAGAAAGTTTTGAAAAGATTTCAAAAAGCAAAATGTCTTGGAGAAAGTTTGTTAAAAATGCAGATACGTGAAGTGAAAAAAAAAATTTTTTTTTAATTTACAAAAATTACAGCTACATGAGTATCTCAGAAACTTAGTCCGGCTTGTCTGGGCCCAGATATCTGTGGGGATTTTAATTATTCCTCATTTTTAATTACACAATATGTAAATATATTTCCCCCTTGTAAAATATTAAAACATTACCTTATCAGTTATGATTGCGTTCAGCTGCAAGCAATTAAAACGCTAACAGTCGCTTAAGCAGATGGGGGAGGGGGTATTTTTCTCGTGGAGCAAGAAGAAATGTGAAAGCAGGCAGCACACATTTGGAGCAGCCGCTTCTGTCTTCTGGCCCAGCCATCACTGACCATCCCGCGGCTTCCATTCTGAGAATTACAGGCAGCTGCTGCTCTACCAGGTGAGTCTGCAAAGCAGGCGGGAGGAAGGTGCCAGGGCTGAGGACTTCGCCACTTTTATGTATGAACGAGCACTCTCCATGTATGCTGCATACAACTACCAGCTGCAAGGTCGGTTCCTCAGAAGACTGGCCTGCTGACCCGTTTCCAGAAAGGGCACAGCCTGGCAATCCCTACAGAGCAGATCCACTCTGCACACACGGAGGAACGAAGAGTCTGGATTGATTAGAGAGCAGCTCACACGCTAGCCCTCACTAGGCGTTTCTGTGTATAATACACTGGTTTATGCTTAAGAAAGAGTAGGGCTGAGCCCCGGGGCATAGTGGTTGTGCGCAGGACTGCGGCCCCCTGGGATGGAGGTTCAATTCCAGCAGCGGCTCCACAGGAGCAAAGGCTGGGTCTCCTACTCCCACCACCAGAGGGCAGTGATGCCCCCCCAAAAAAGAGCTTTATATCAAAGAGTAATTGTCTATCAAGAAAACATTCCCAGCCCAGTCCAGATCAAGCAATGATGCAGACTACAGGAAGATCACAGATTGGTGGGTGAAAAGTCTTGTGGATCCAGTGGCAGTGGAAGCATCACAGGGCTGGCGCAAGTCTCCACTACATGGCTTTCTTAGGTCTCAGCATGGCTCTACATGGCTTGTCAACAGAAAGGTGAAGCAGGGAGAGAGAGAGAGAGCACGAGAAGGAGAGGAAGTTTCCAGAGTCCTCATGAGAAGGCCACATCCACAAGGAGGCATCATCGTGCTTTGACCTGATTGACAGGCTAGACTCCACCCCCACACATATTTATCAAGTTAATTTGTAATCATGTAACTACTACACACTGGGAAATAAACAAGAAATTATCATTCACTTTATTGCAGAGTTTTAGTAACGCTGTCTAGAACTGAACCCCAAATATCTCCAAGGTATACCTACACAAATCTCCTAGGAAATGAAGCAATATTTGGTTTCTGACATGCTTGTTAAAAAAAGCATGCATAGGTCCATGTTCTTGTCTTCTACTTTTGAAACAAAAATTCTTTGAAATTAGCTTTTCCCGGGGCTGAGCCCCGGTAGCGTAGTGGTTGTGCGCGGGACTGCGGCCCACTGGGATGGAGGTTCGATTCCAGCAGTGGGGTTGGGCCTCCTACTCCCACCACCGGAGAGCAGTGATGCCCCCCCCCCCCAAAAAAAAGAAAGAAATTATCTTTTTCCCTATACTAATCCCTATAGGATTAGCTAACTTAAAAGTTAATGAAAGACTTATCACTTAATGATAATTATGATTGTTTTATACATGTAGAAGACATGTAGGCTTATATGTCCTGGAGTAGTCTCCTATGAGTTATTAGAACTTATCATATTCATATTATACAACATTAACCATCAGGGACTGATAGCCTTTATCTGTAATTCATCAAGGCTTTGGCCAATGATACACGTTCATAGCAATTTTAAATATAGCTACAGTTTGTTTTCTGTATGTACTCACTGCCACTTATTTTCCTACCTAATCTTTCAAGTCACTGTTGTCAGTTTCATTCAGAGCAATTAAATGGCCACTTAGATTGGAGTAAGGTGCTTTCCATAATGTGATTTCCTGGCCTAGTGTGAATCTGTTGGGATTTCTGAGGTAATTCCAGTCAGGTTTTCTGACAGCCCATCTTTGCTGAGGACCTTTAGTGCATGCATATGCCATCCTGGGAGATATTTGACTGCCTTGTCTTCCGTGGACTCTTTTTCTAGTAGGGTGGATGAGTTGCTCATGTCTCAAAAAGAGCACCTGTTAGTGTTTGTTCTTCTTGGGGTTGTGTTGTTCCAGAACCTGTGGCAGGCACTTTGTTCATTTGATTTTTCTAGAAGCTGCAGAAGAGAGAGGCCTATCATAATGATGTGGAAACTGAGGACCGGGGATTTAGTTGCATGCCCAGGGGCACATAGATAGTGAACGGCAGACCCTTGATTGCTTGACTCCCAGGATCCGGTCTTGGGCACTGTGTGACTCGGCCCTGTGGTGTTTCACCCACTGTGTTAGTATGGGGGCAGGAAACGTGACGGGCAGAGAGCCCTCTGACTGGGAGAATTAGAGAAATCTTTACGAAAAGGCCATATTTAAAGAGAACGGGGGTAGGCTTCTGGCAAGATGGTAGACGGGGCAGAAAAGCTACTTAGACCATCTCTAACAAAGACACAAGAGACTGAATTAAGCGGATACAGATGATGCTCCTCTAACCCGGTGCCTCAGGAAAAGAACGAAATGGGAGGGGTGCCAAGGAGGAGAACGAGCGAGCAGAAATGGCCAAGAAGGAGACAAAGGGGACTGAGATTCCTGCTGACCTGAGGCAGCGTGGCCATTTTTGAGCTTTTGCCAGCAGCATGTGATTGGAGAAGTGACCGGAGAATGGGCTCTAGGACCACCCATGTCAGTGGTTGGTGACAAAAAAAGTGTGATCTGTCCTTCGTTCTCCAGCCCCATTCTCATCTCCCCCCACCCACACGCACACGCACCCCCTCTCCTCCTCCTCCTGCCTTTGCTGGCTTGGAGGTGTGCCCTCTCCGATTGGGTGCTGGGGGCGGTGAATGTGGAGACAGCCACCTCCTCAGGGTAGCAGTATTCACAGTGCAGTTGATAGAGTTGTCCCCAATCTCCCTTGAGCAGAGAGAAACTCCTTCTGGGACTAGGAGCTCTGGCTCGAGCCCCCTGACCAGCCAGTGGGCACTCATCCAGTACCTGGCCTCCTGTGTGTCTCCACCCCCTGTAGCCTCTTCAGCCAGCAGTGTGTGTCAGTCCACACTGTACACCCGCCTCCTGTATTTTTCCTCTTGGTTTTTATCTTTTGCCCTACCTAGTGAAAGACAGAAACCATGCCCACGCGCACACCTCCTGCATCCACTGGATGGGGCCTATCACTCAGTGTGTGTGTGTGTGTGTGTGTGTGTGTGTGTGTGTGTGTGTAGCACGTTTGTACATTTATTGCCATCCTCATTCTCATCACTTACTCTTGGAACAAGTTAACACCTCAACTGCTCGTTGTGAACAGTGGACAGAGGACTGCATGCACACACACTCTTAATCTCAATTAGACCCACCAGAAGACAGGTAGTGAGTGCCTAGGTAACAGGAACATACAATTAACTACCAGTACTGTCTTGGCGACAACAGAGAGATCTCAGTTCACACAAAGGAACTAGGGAGAATGACTCAGAAAAGGAGCCAAAATGTCGAGCTAGACCACCTTTCGGAAGGAAGAAATGGCGTTGGAGCTACCTAATAGAAATTCCGAAGAATGGCATAAAGATCGTCAACAAATGAGGGAAAGATCGAGGAAACTGCAGAGAAGGAAAGCAGACAAAACTCTAGAAGAATTCAGGAAAACATGCTATGAACAAACTGACAAAACATGAAAAATTAGAAACCACACAAAATTAGCAAGTAGAAATCTGACAATATTAAAATTTCAGAACTAGATAACATATTGAGACAGCAAAGGTGTGGAATTAAACCACTGGAAGATAAAATTAGAGAGACTTGAAGACTTCTCAATACTAATCTGCTAGAGGCCCAATCATAAGAAAGAATGAAAACGCTGAAGAAAATATAACAGTTATATTGGTGAGGCACCATCAAGAGGAGTAACTTAGGTGTGATCAGAATCCCAGAGCGAGATCAAAAGATACAGTGTTTAGGGTCTTAGAGATCTTAGAGGGTCTTGAAGGTAAACAAATGACCATCTAACTGAGGAGCAACAAAGCCCACATGGAAGAAG
>PVJH01014454.1:0-56889 GCA_004026705.1 Nesogale talazaci
CCCAGGAGCATTTCCTCGGGACGCCTTAGCTCCTCCGCTTTACAACCCTGACGTGGTCCGTTCGGAAGCCTGGGTTCCCCAAACTCAAAGAACACAGCGAGGGGGCTGCGGTGGACATGGGCAGGCACAGAAAGCTTAGGGGGAAGGGGCCTCGTTCGCGCCGCTTCCAGTTGATGCGACTCCCAGGAAGCTCCGCCTGCCAAAGTGTAGGGGTCTAGATGGAGATGGGAAACAACTGCTTCGCATTTTGATATTTCTGTTCAATAAAGACCTCTGTGGTTTCTGTACAATTCTTTCTCACTTAAGCGCCTAGGTGACATCCACCGGCCAAGCTGAGCCACTGACAAATCCTTGGCCACGAATGACTCTTCTTCCACGGCAGAAGTTTCGGTCAAACGATCTTCCTGCCGAGCGCATGCTCAGCTCTTGCTCTCCCGTTCGGCGCCCGCACAGAGCTGGAGCTCTCCCTCCGGACCCAGCGTCCCGGCTTCGGCGACCAGACGGGTGGAAGAGGCGCGGTTGGGCGGACCGGCAGCCCTGACGCGACGGGGGGGACGCGACGGGGGGAAGCTTCTCCGGGTGCCCCGGAAGCGCACACGCGCAGCCTCCCACCGAAGGAAAAAAAGACCTCACCTCTTCCGGGCAGCTGCCCCCGAGTCCGTAGAGGCTTTTGAGACGTTCCACTTGGAGATCTTGACCTGGAGGTTTGACCACCCTCGGCTCCATGCCGCCAAGCGATTCCCGTTGTCTCCAAGGGAAGAGCGTTTAACCCCGCGGCGGGGCGGCGGGGCTCGCGCAAGCGGAATACGTCATGACGCAGAGCTCGTCTCCGCCCTCGCAAGGCTCCCCACGCCTCTGCGAGTGCAGGGAACGTAGCTTGAAACAGACCATGGAAATGGGCATAGGGCCACACAGCTGGCTGGAGCCTTACTTAGAAGGTGTACAATCTATTTAGATGAGAATAAAAGCCAGCTAGTTTTTTAACTACTCATCGTTTGGGTTCAGAAACGACAAAAGCCCTTCCTGAAGAGAAACAAGTCTTTGTTTTAATCCCTAAGGAAGGAACCCTTAAGTTGGGCTGCTAACCACAAAATCAGTGGTTCAAACTCACAACCTGCTTATAGCCTCGGGAACCGTATGTAAAGTGCCTGCGAGTGCAACCTGCCGCTAAGGGCGCTGCAGTGATCAGCAGTTTGAAGCCACAGAATAAAAGCATTCTATTCCCAGTTCCTCTCCAGTCTCCAGACCCACAGGGGTGATTGTACCTCCCTACGCTTGATGAGTCAGAATTGAGACAATGGCAGCGTGTTGACTCTTTGGTAGGCATTTGCCTTGGTGCCATACTGGGTATGCCACAGCTGCTCCCAGGGAGAAAGGTGAGGCTTTCTCCTCGAGTAGAGCACTCTCAGAAACCCATGGGGCTGTTCTGACATGCCCCATAGGGTGACTATAGTGGACAATCAACTTGATGGCAGAGCTTACTAAGTAGGCCTTGTTACTTGGGGTACAAGTGACTGCTATCGGCCCACCCACGTCTTCAATGGAGCATAAATCTCTCCCCTCCCTCCTAAGTGAAGCCACTACACTGTGAAGGGAATAGAGTCACTTAACACAAAGTAGGGCCAGTCCCCTTGTTACAAACAAAATCTGTTCCCAAGTGTGTCTCTAAGTTGAACTTGTGGTAGTGTCTCTAAGTTGAATTTGTGGGTAAGTTGGAACAGGCAGCATTATTGTTTGGGCAGTTCAAACGCATGAGGCTCACTATGAGTGGGAATCAACACAAGTGCACAGTGGTCTGGGCTAGGTGCAGTTTCTTAGCCTTACTTCTAGTGCAATAGGTTTGCAAAAGCTCCAGTTCTACTGGGGAGAGAGGAGGTTTTCTGCTCCAGTGAAGATTTATAGCCTTAGAAACATAGAAAAGCAACGCTACTCCCCCTTTGGGGGCAGCTATGAGTTGAAATCCATTCACTAGGAGTGAGTCTGGTTTTAGTGCAAGAAGGAATTCAGGTGGTCCTGTGGCTTTGGCAATAAGCTGCTACCTGCAAGGCTGGTGCTTCAAACCCATCAGTAGACCCTCGGGGAAAAAGTAAGTGTGCACCTATAAAAAATTAGTTTCAGAAACCATACCCAGGGTTCCTATGAATTGTTGATAACAGAATATCTGAAGTACCACGTACTGCCTAAAGAACAGATAGATGTGTCTTCAAAGTAGAATAGCCAGAACGCTCCCAAGAAGCAAGCATGAGATTTGGTCTGACATACTTTGGGCATGATTCAGTTGGGAGGCGTCCTTGGAAAAGAACATTTGGTAAAGGGTCAGTGACAGAGATGAGTTATAGAAACTCACGACGGGGCTCAAACATGACAAAACTTAGCATGCTCAAAGACTTGGCAGTTCTGTACTGAGGACAAAGGGGTTACCTGGTGCCTGACAACCTGAGCTGGAATCAACAGTGGGCGAGTGCAAGCAGCAGCCTTCGCTGCTCACCTTTAGCAAGGTCAGCAGTTTGTGAGAGATCAATGAGCCTATCGGCTCCCATAGATTTAGTCAGGAAGCAGTCCTTGTCTGTGCCATAGGCTGAGCCACAATGTACTTCACATCAGTGGGGATTCGTGCAAGAAAGGGGCCAAAGCCTTGTTTATGACTAAAAGTTGCATGTACATGAAGTGAAGGTGATTTCACTTGAACTTGTGAGAACAGGAATTGGTTTGATAATTTGAAAAGGAGGAAAAATTTACATGATCATAGGTTGAACCTTTTTAACGTGGAAATTTACTCTATATGCAAAACGTTGTGCTCTACACAGGTTCTCTGTAGCCCCACACTGAGTATGTAGGCGAGTGAGAACACTGCACTCCTTAAGGACTTGGCTAAACTGTCACACTGTTTCTGAACAGATTTTTCTAGCATTTATTTATTTTGGGGGACATCACTGCTCTCCGGTGGTGGGAGTGGGAGGCCCAGCCCCACTGCTGGAATTGAACCTCCGACCCAGGGAGCCGCAGTCCCGCGCACAACCACTACGCCACCGGGGCTCAGCCCTGAACGGATTTTTCAACGTAAAGGAGACCTGAGAAGAGTCACTTCCTTAGGAGTCCTAGAAATTACATGACAGATTTCTTTTTTTAACTTAAGTTATCTTTAATTGCTCTCCTTTATGGCTGGTACTAGAATTGGTGAACAGACAACTAGATGCACAAGTAATGAATTTTTTAAATGTCATGGCTGTTATCAAGTTACTTTATTTCTGCTACAAAATTCACCAGAAAAAGGTACTGCAACAATCTAGTAATAAAGCAAATCTTTACCCAAACAACACGATATAGACCCTTTAAAAATATTCATACTTTATCACAATAACTTCAAGGGGAAAAAAATCAAGTTCTTTTCATCAGAACCAAGCTGTAGTTTCTGAGGTAGTAGAGACAGATGACAGAACAGTTATTTAAAAAAAAAAAAGCTCAAAGGAAATCATCAACTTGTTTAAAATGTAAAAATTACTGCCTTTGAAAAGGGCACAGGAAACTACATATCATTTCAAGAAAAGGTATCCTACTTAAAAGTTAACTTCTAACTATACAGGAGGTGCAAGACTATAGAAGAGCACTTTGGTTAAGTCTCTAGCTTCTGTGGCTCTACCCATTCAAAAATGAGTCTCTGCACAAATGAGCACACGAACAGTTAAGATTACCAAATATATTTCATATCTTAAAAAACTTAAAAATAAAAATCTAACTTATGGTCCCTTTATTCAAAAGGT
The DNA here is from genome assembly GCA_004026705.1 of Nesogale talazaci. Lineage (NCBI taxonomy): Eukaryota > Metazoa > Chordata > Mammalia > Afrosoricida > Tenrecidae > Nesogale > Nesogale talazaci. The sequence goes on from PVJH01014454.1 coordinate 3,762, forward strand.
TAAACATATCCATGCAGGCAATCCAAATATCTTAAAAGGAATTAAAATAAAATTGCATATATCATATTCTTCAATAGATTGAGGTGTTCTATTGCTTTTAACAAGATTAGTATTCCACTTTTAATACAAAGGTCAGGAGTACATAAACACAGGTACACCTGAAATACACCAGTGTTTAAACTTTTATTTCACACCATGCAAGATCAATTATAACACATTAAAAAAATGACAACAGCTATAAGCTGCAATTTTACATTTATACATTGGAAGCGTCCATTTTCAAAAGCTGAACATAATTGCCAAATTGTCTGTGACAGCTAAGCTTCAATTTAACTGTTGATACAGATAGAGTTGACTATGAAAAGCAATGATTTTTATATCTGTCCACATTCTGTGATACAAATTCTTCGACTAACCAACCCTGTGGGAGAACCAAATGATTCCATCTTTTTCACAGTATCCATGCCATCTTTAACAAACCCAAATACTACATGTTTAAAGTCCAGATGCTCTGCTTTTTTCAGTGTTATGAAAAATTGAGAATTATTGGTATGCCGGCCTTGGTTGGCCATTGATAGTAACCCAGGAACAGTGTGTTTCACATTGAAATTTTCATCTTCAAAGTTATCTCCGTAAATGGACCGTCCTCCTGTTCCATCATGTTTAGTAATATCTCCTCCCTGGGGTAGGAAAAAAAATCCAATTTAGAATTCATGAATAAAACACAGAACTGATGACTGCAGGATAATTGTAAAAACGTAACTTTTTAAAGAATCTAGTTTGAAAACTATTAAGTGCCCAATTCTGAAAGAGATCGCATGAAGAAGTTTTGGGTTTTTTTTTTTTTTTGACATCACTGCCCTCTAGTGGGAGTAGGAGGCCCAGCCTTGCTCCTGGAGAGCTGATTCTGGATTTGAATCGCCAACCCAGTGAGCCTCAATCCCGCACACAACCACTGTGCCACCAGGGCTCAGCCCCACATGAAGTTGTTTTGTGCTAACCCTAATTCCTAGCAGGTTTCATGGTTTTATGTCATAACATAGACCAAGTTACATTCAAAGTTTTAGGAGTGGAGAAGAACTGAAAGCAATGTTGTAAAAACTACACAGGATGAAGGCAAAGGGGAAAACTCAAATTTCCCAAACGTGTGTGGTGAATTCGTCTAGCCTTTGGCTGTAATATGCAGGCAGTAGTACTTACTTGGCAAATAAAATCTGGAATTATCCTGTGGAAAATGGAATTCTTGAACCCAAAGCCCTTTTCTCCAGTGCACAGAGCTCTGAAGTTCTCAGCAGTGTGAGGAACAATGTTTGAAAATAACTCCATCGTTATACGTCCTAGAGATTCATCATCTACACAAACATCAAAAAACACCACGGGATTTGTTTCCTTGGATAATTCTGCTGTAAGTGATACTTGTTCTGTCTGATTCAATAAATTCTGTTGACATTCTTCAAATTTCTTCTTAAAACAATCAGCCATTTCTTTAGTTTTAAATCTCACTGCAAGCTGTTCCACTTTTGCTTCTCCATCTATTAAAGAAAAAAAGAATTTGATAACCATACTGTGAACTGTAACTTACAAAATTTTGTGTTCATTAGGGATGATTAAAAACCCCCAAAGTTGATCTTTTTTTTTTTAGGCATCACTGCCCTGGTGGTGGGAGTAGGAGGCCCAGCCTTTGCTCCTAGGAGCCGGAATTGAACCTCCATCCCAGTGGGCCGCAGTCCCGCACACAACCACTACGCCACCGGGGCTCAGCCCAAAGTTGATCTTAAAGGCTTGAATAAACAAGCAGCAATCTAGCTCAGAAGCAACAAAGCCCACGTAGAAGAAGCACACCAGCCTGTATGACCACGAGGTGCTAAAGAGATCTGGTATCAGGCATCAAAGAACTAAAAATTATATCATTATAAATGAGAGGGACCCAACTCCTATCAATAGGTGAAGCAACATCCTCTTACAGAGGGGTTGCAGGGAGATGAGCCAGTCAAGGTACAGTGTAGTAACAATGAAATATGCAACTTTCCTCAAGTTCTCAAATGCTTCCTCCCACCCACTATCATGACCCCAATTCTACCAGATAAATCCAGCTAGACCAGGAAATATATATACTGGAGTCAGAAACATGGGGAATTTAGAATAGATGATCCCTCAGGACTAGTGGTCGAGTGGTGATACTGGGAGGGTGGAGAGATGGTGTAATAAAAAGGGGGAACCAATATCAGGAATCTACATATAACCTCTCTGGGGCAAGGACAACAAGGAAGTGAGTGAAGGGACACATTGAACAGTGTATGATATGATAAAGTAATAACAACTTATAAATTATTAAGGGCTTATGGGGGAAGGGGAGAGGAGAAGGAAAATATGGGGAGCTGGTACTGGGGCCTAAGTGGAGGGAGGATGTTTTGAGAGTGATGATGGCAACAAGTGCGCAAATGTGGTCTGCAAATAATTGATGTATGTATGGATCGTGATGGGAGTTGCATGAGTCCCCAATAAAATGATTTTTTTTTTTAAAAAAAGGAGGGAGAAAGAGAAGCTTATATCAAGGGCTCAAGAAGAAAATATTTGGAAATGAATATGGCAACATGTGTACAAATATGCACGATATAGATAATGTATTGAATGTTTGAAGAGCTGTAAGACTTCCCATTAAAACATTGGGGAAAAAAACTCCCCAAAATTAAAAATAACATCCCAATATAGAAACTCACCAGCATAATCTGAAGCAGTCCAAACTACAGCATTATTTGAAACATTTAAAGGTTTTAATTCCATTGTTTTTGTAATTACATGATTTGCGCATACTTTAAAGACCTGGTCTCGTCTCATTAGGATCCGATAATAATTCTTTATTGTGTGCCAAAGGATCTTTATATCTCCAACACCTCGCTCTTTCCACTGAACGACATCTCGGTCCCATCTATAAAGTTTGGCTCTCTCTTTAAACAAAATTTCTTCATCCTCCTCTCCAGATTTTACTTCTACCTGTAATAGCAAAGGAAATGACCTATGTATAAGCTGCTGTTGTAATACACTCCAAAGATATACATTCTGTAGGCTTAATTTTTAAATTGATAACCAAATTAGTAAACTTGAACTGTAGTATCAAAATAATAGGCAATATCCCAGGGCTAAGAGTACATCTTATTTTTAGGAAGTACTGTAGACTTAACTGGTTATTAAGTTCTTCCACCTTTTGAAAATTAAACGCTGTTTTTAAAAAATGGCTTCAAACATTCCTTGTTTTTAAGTGAAATATCAACTACTGGCTGTGGTTAAAAAAACTACAAAGAAATTGCTTGAAGCAACATTCTTGTGCACAAAATAAAGCTGTTACATTTCATTGAAAGCACTTCGGAAAATACAAGTTTTTTTTCCTTCTTAGGCCCCCCTAATTATCCTCTGAAAACAAACATGATATTCTTTTTTTTTTTGGGGGGGGGGGGGGGGGGCATCACTGCTCTCCGGTGGTGGGAGTAGGAGGCCCAGCCAGCTCCACTGCTGGAATTGAACCTCTGTCCCAGTGGGCCGCAGTCCTGCGCACAACCACTATGCCACCGGGGCTCAGCCCCAAACATGATATTCTAACAATGCTTTAAAGAATTTAGTTAGTTACAGGAAATAATGTTAACAGAAGAAACCTGTTTGCATGAGCTTCAAAAATTTATAGAAAAATACATATTCCCCACAAGTTTTTAGAAGCCTTCTTATATATATAAACTTTATGAAAGACTATTTTTAGAAAAAGGGGTACACTTTTAAAGAACATCTAGTGTACATTTCAAATTCTGAACACTCAAAAAGAAATGAGTCCTAATACTTAAGCTTGTGTTTTAAACTTAAATTGAGAAAATAGTTATTATTAAGATTTTCCTTTTGTATTATTTACCTCGGGTAATGATACTATTGGTTCAAAGTGGATATCTTCATTATGAACTACTTCTTCATCACTACCATCTTCATCTTCACCACCTTTATTGGTTGACTGTGTTCCAAACACAGCTGCTCCAGTATTTGCCCACTGGAAATTTTTATCTGATAAATAAATTAGTATATTTAAATAACGGCATCATTTTTTATTAGCTTTCTGCTTCTGTTTTTGTCAATGCATGTAATTTCTAACAAAGTGATAAAAGTACTGTCAGTGAAAACCCTTACAGCTATATTATTCTGCAAGTTTGCTTCATTTAATGAATACACAGGACATTAACGCTATTTGACCTTGACATAAAGATGACTTTTTGAAATTGTTTATTAAAAGACAATGCCTAAAAGCATTGGAAACGTAGCTTAACAGTTAATTTCCTGAAGCCTTATATCACCGTTAGAAAAAGGAACACAAAACGCCCACAAATAGATCTAATTTTTTTCAAGTTCCACATTTCCCACTGAACCCTCAGTACATTTTTAATTTCCTGACCTCCACTTCTTCCTAGAGTAACAAGCAACATGACTTGAGAAAACAATTCAGTGTATGAATAATCACGTTGAAAGTAATAAAAAATAGAAGCCCTCCCTTATTAAAACATTAAAATACAGAAGAGGCGTAGCATTTCCGATTTGATAAAGCATTGTGGAAAATGAGTGCTTTGTTTCTTCCGTTGTGTTTAAGTCGATAAATACTCATTAATGTCTATCTCCTTGGTCTTACCTTTAGAGCCAAAAGCAAAATCCCCAGAACTACTGGAAGCCAAGTCAGCAAACGAAAGCCCTGTGCTACATCCAAATACAATTGGAGTCGTTTTGCTTTCCACTGGCAAAAGAAATCAACAATTTAATACTTATTTTTAAAACATCACAATTTCACCCAGTACCCATGGAGCACAGAAACAGAACCTTGTACAGTCTCCCCAGGAGCAAAAAATATGACAAAAAACTTTGAGCTAACACATATCTAATTTTGATCTCCTGGGGTATTAAGCTTATAGGAGCTATTCGTAAAGAATACAGCAAAAACAAACAAAAAGAAAAATCATTTTTGAAAACATGTTACAGAAGTACCTGTTAAGCCAGATGGCCAAGCTACACAGTTGCGGCTTTAATAAAGTCTCCTTTAATCTAGAGAGGAGCCCTGGTGGTGTGGTCAAGCACCCACTTGCTATCCACCCACCAGTTCTTCCAGACAAAGGTTAGGCTGCTCTTCTCCCTGCATTGCGACCAGTTGTTCTATCTCCTATAGGGCTGTGATGTGGCAGAATTAACCCCAGAGCAATGGATTGTAATATAAAGGGAAGGACTTGAGGAAAACTATGCAATTTCAGTTACTCATCATAACAACATGTCTTCTTTATTAAACTGAGAAAGTTCGAATGCCTCCTCTATAGGAGGCATGGTAGCAAATCATTGGGCGTTTTGGGGTCTTAAATATTAATTCTGCCAATGGGATGCAGCATGATTCCTGAAAGTTCTTTATCTTTTTTCTGACGGGGAGGGCATCCCTGCCCTCTGGTGGTTGTGGGAGCTACCCAGCCTTGCTCCTGGAGAGATGCTGCTGGATTTGAACCGCCAAGTCCATGGGCCGCAGGCCCGTACTCAATCACTACGCCACCAGGGCTCAGCCTGATTCCTGAAAGTTCTATGCCTTCCTTTTCCTCTTAAGAAAATACATGATGAGCGAGGTCAGATAGACTGCTCTCTCCTACCTTATTTTGAAAGGAGCCCTGGTGGCGTAGTAGGTATGAGGGGGACAGCTACCCCAAAGTCAGCTGTCTGAAACCACAAGCAGCTGTGGCTGCTGAAGGTAGGCTTTCTACTCCATGATTAGAGTTATGGGCTTGAAAACTCAGAGGGGTAGTTGGACCCTGTCTGACAGAATCACCATGAGTAGGAATGAACTCGATGGCAGTGAATTTGGTTTGCATATATACAAAATGGTGGTAAAGTTTTCACCTACTTCTGAATAATTTTGGTAATATAGTCAGCATATGTGCGCACTGTGTGCTGCTGAGATGGTGCCAACTTGGCGCCAGAGCAGGACTTCCCTGCAGGGTCCTCTAAGCTGCCATCTCTGTGGGAGCAGACTGCCAGGTCTTTTCTCCCATGAAGCCACTGGTGGGTTAGCACAAAGTACTGTGTCACCAGTGACAATGCACATGCACAAAACAAGAGAACTGAAGGTGAATCCAGATGCTAATTGAGATACAAAGAAATGGGGGAGAAAGCATCAAGACTGAAAATGAAAAGGAAAGATATTTATGTAGCGCCATAAACAATTGGCAAACCTACTATATATTTACTTCATATAATATTTTAAATATGTTTGAGACTACAAGTCAGATTATATTCCAATGAAAATATATAATGAAATTTCCCATATATGCAAGCAATTGACCTTTATGGGACAACAGGCCATTGTCATAATGCTTTGTCTTTCCCTGTATCCACAACTCTTAATGAGATGCTTATTCTTTTTGTAAGCAAGGCAGTAGGATTTCTGCTAACTAGTAATAATTTTAAGTCCCTTTAAAAAGTTGTTTTAAGGGCTGAGGCCTGGTGGCATAGTGGTTGTGTATGGGACTGTGACCCACAGGGTTGATGGTTCAAATTCAGCAGCAGCAGCAGCAGCTCTTCAGGAGCAAGGCTGGACTTCCTACTCCCTCCAGGGCAGTGATGCCACCAAAAAAATGTTATTTTAAGAAAAAAAAATTTTAGGTCAACCTTTAAATATGTACCTTCTCTAATACGTAAGTCTTATTTATGAAATGAATGCCTACAAAAGTTTATATAAATGTGTATCGAGATTTACCTTGGCTAGTACAATCTGTTTCATTTTCCTTCTTTGTAGACAGATCTACAGGTTTATCCTCAGTTCCCAAAGAAATTGGTGCTGAAGTAACAGATTTGGCCAGAGATTCTGCTTCTTCAGAGTTACAGAAAAATGAAGGGGACACTTCTGTCCCACCTGTACATATCCTCTCAGATGGAGTAGTAACGCTCATTCGCTCACTGTGTGACTTCTGCAAAGCAAAAACCACAAATTACTATGCTATTAAATGCTGATTTCCAAAAAGTATCATCTATCTCACTTAAAAAGAAAGAGAGGACTTTTTGTCTTCAGGCAAGATAATCACATTATACTCTACTCCAAACTCCCCTTAAAAATATCTGAACTGAAACAGATGAAGCAACTACTAGAAAACTGAAATTTGCCTAAGGATCTCAGGCACTGAACAAACCTGGTGCTAGACAACACCCAAAGACAGTCAGAGGGCTGAGGGCTGAGGTAAAAGCAAAATGATTCAATCGCACAAATGATGGAAAACTACCAAAGGAGTTACCATTATACATTCCATATAGTAAGACAAAAACCCCTTAGAACTGCTCCAGGGAGTTACCAAGAGTGTAACTCACTCTGGGAATAGAAAGCTTCCTCTTTTCGCCTAGCAGTGGCTGACAGTCTCAAACCACTGAGTTTGCACTCAGCAGCTCAATGTGAAAGCAATCAAATAGTTAGGACCTTTCTTAGTATGGTAAGAGATATTTTTAAGAATATCTCCCTATTCCCCCAAAATCTAATACGCACAAAGAAAGAGTCTTGATTGTCCTGTTTATATAACAAGATTCTATCCTGCCTGGGCATGGTAGTGGATCTAGGATCCATGAATCTAATCCATTTGAAATCCACTAACAGTTAAGAGCCCTGAGAGTGCAGTGGGTTTGAGTTGCTAATGATTCAATTCACAGTCTCTGAAACCCTAGGGAGCAGTCCGCCTGTGTCCTAAAAGGTTGACATGAGTCAGAATCAACTCCATCGCAGCTGCTTGAATATTCTAAAGTTTACAGCATCTACAAAGACAAGTACAGAAGAAAAAAAAAAAAAATGGAGGTATGCTTACTTGGGCTTCCTGAACTTTTTGAAGCTCTGACTGAAAGTCCTCTCCATTTCCGCTGTCCTCCTCAGTATCACTGCATACGCCACAAAAAAATGTAGGTGGCAGCTTTAATGTATCTGCTTTTGTTTTCTCTTCAAGTGTTGGTTTCTTTTCCCAAACAATAACACATTCTTTTTCCATATCTGAAAAATGAATACAATACACATAAAAGAAGGTTAAGAGAAACGTAGGTGTTCAACTACTCCTCAACAATGATCCTCAAAGTAATCTAAGTCCAGGTTCAGTTAAGAAAAGCTGCACATTTAAATGAGGAACAAGGATCATCTGTAGAATAATGTTTTTCAAATCATTTTAAATATCCATGGGTTAATACATAAGCAAATTTGTGATGTATAGAAATTATCAGATTAAACCCCTCTTCTTTTTGTAAACTTTTATTTTAAGCTTAATTTACTCCCAAGATTTTGCTTCTTCAGTTAATTCTAGAACATATTTTCTTCAGTGCAGTGTCCTCTTCTGGTTTAGGAATAATTTGTCCCTTTTTACTAATCACTTCAATATGATGGAGCTCAGGTATGGGCTAGTCCTATCCTGAGTGGACAATGCATCTTGGATGGCACTGTTCACCTGTATGTGCTCAATGACCAGAGAATCCACATCTAAATCCTTCAGTTCAGCATGACTTTGTGCTTTGTTAAACATAGCAGTAAACAGTCAGGGGCCTTTTGTCCCACCAACCCCATTGTTGGGCTGGGTACACCCACCAACTCCATCAGATGGCACACTGCTTCTACAAAGTGAAATTTGTCAAGTAGTGGTGGCTGTCTGAATATGCATACCGCCCTTAATGGCCTAGGTAGCTTCACAACTATTCTTAAATGGACCCCAAAACCTGAACCTCTCAGTTTGCTTGAGTTTTGAGGTTATCTAGGTCAAGTAAGCAGATAATCATTTTGGCAGATCACCCGCAACTATTAGGGGAAGAAAGACAACAAAAAAAACTTCTAACAACCAAAATCCTTTGAAGGTTAGGCAGATTTTGTGTTTACAACCGTTTGTTTGGCATATACCCACCCCCACCTATCATGCAATTCAATGATTCAGTTACATTAAGAATTGCATGTGCTGCACCTATAGGAACAGCAGGTAGATAAGCATTTCGGGGGTAGGTGGGGTGTTCCACACAGTGGCTGGGAGCGGAGGGGCTGGTAAAAAGGAGCTCTCTAGATTTACCTAGCCTGGACAGCATATAGAAACACACAAATACTCGCATGCATACACATATTGTCATTTAAACATAACAGACCTGCCTGGTTTTCTTCTGATGACTGATGCTTCTTTGAGTCATCCAAATACAGTTTCCCATTCAGTTTCTTCACAGCTGCTTCAAAATCTTCATCTGAAAGTACAGGGTTTATGTTAAATTTTTGTAAGCATTTGGGGATCCCTAGTCAGAAACCTAACAATTATTCCCAACTTCACCCTTTCCCTCACTTCTCACATCCAAACAGCAACCAACTTTGCCTGTTCAACTGTCTTTTCCTTTTACAGTCCTGGAACCCCCACCCCCACCCCGGGGCAGTTCTACTTGTCTAACCTGGCCTCGATGAGTCAGAAATGACTCCATGGCAGTGATGGCTTCTTCCTACATTAGAGCTCCATTTAGGCTTTCCCTGTGTTTGAGCTGTCCTAGCATTAGGCTGTGGCTTATCTTATCATCCTATTCTAACTACACCTCAAAGCTCTACACCACTATGTGATACTTCCAAACCCTGACAACTCTGCTTTAAGAAACAGATAGCTTACCAACTTTTCCATAATCTCAAACTACTCTAAGACTCTGAAAAATTATGACGGCTTTCAGTTCTCCTAAAACACCTGCTCTGTACTCTGAACATTTTATCAGGTAAGACCAGTCTCTACAAAAAGGCACTGTGTTTGGCAGGGTACACAAATACAGTTACAATGAAGGGCACGTGGTGATAGCGGCTAAGATGGGTTGACAGTGTTGCTGCAGAGACAATATAACAACTGTGAGCCTGGTGCACAACCAGGAGATGTTCTCCTAACAACATTACCCTCAATCACTAAAAGTAGCATGTGACCAGTGCCTTAAAAGTAATAATCACTTCTCTAAATAAAATAAATAAAAGCATTTACCATCATCTTCTTCCTCACTAACATAATCTGGTTTGTTCTTATAGCAGAAGAAAGTTGAAGGAAGTTTAAGTTTGCTGGCAAGGGCTTTTTGCGCAGGAGTTGGAGTCAGTTCGTACACAATGAGAACGTCATCATCTGAAGGAGCATCTTCTGGTTGTTCCTTCCCTTTTGCTATAACCAAAGCCAAAAGTTGATAGAAGATGAAGTTTTATGCAAGTATCAGCATGAATATTCTAACCGGAAGTAAGAACTCATGGAACTCATCTCCAAACTAAAATAGCAGGATAAAAAATATATACTTAAGTTGAGCAGAGATCTACAGAAATTAAAATTAGCAGGCTTACTGAGTGTCCTATCAAAAAAACTTAGTAAACACAAAGGCTATTTAAAAACAGTAAAACCATGCTTTGATCTACTAATCATTAAAAATAAATAACCTTTCTATAATTAAAATACTAAAGTACTATGATGTCATGATCACTTTTAGCATGCTGAACGATAATTTAGCAAAATATCCATGCATATGCAACAAATGAAAAGGTTTATAAATCAAAAGCAACAATTAGTGTAATATGACACTAATCAGAAGCCAACCTTTTATTAGTTCCTATTAAGTGGCATCCCACTAGGATTTTGCATTGTTTTTCCTATTGCCAAGCATGATACAAATTGTACATTAAAAAGTAGTATTCTTTTTTATTTTTTTTTTGGGGGGGGGGGCCATCACTGGGAGTGGGAGGCCCAGTCTTGCTCCTGGAGAGCTGCTGCTGGATTTGAACCACCAAGTCAGTGGGCCACAGTCTCGCATTCAACCACTAAAAACTAGTATTCTATGGATAAACAAAACTCTTACATCATAAGATAATTGCTATGGTTGAAATCAAACTTTTAAAAAAATTTGTCTATATACAATCTGTCTGATCTATAAAGATTTTTCTGGCCACAGAATAGAATACACTGGGGCTGAGCCCTGGTGGTGTAGTGGTTGTGCGTGGGACTGCAGCCCACTGGGATGGAGGTTCAATTCCAGCTCCACGGAGCAAAGGCTGGGCCTCCTACTCCCACCACCTGAGGTCAGTGATGCCCCCCCTCCCCTCGCCCCCCCAAAAAAGATGAAACAATGTTTAAAAAAAAAAAAGAATAGAATACACCACTTAAAACATAGCATGTACAAAGAAGGCTGACAAATTCTCTAGAGTGGTTCTCAACTTTCCTACTGCTGCGACCCTTTGATACAGTCCTTCATGTTGTGGTGACCCCCAAGTGTAAAGTTATTTTCGTTGATACTTCATAACTGCAATTTTGCTATTGTGATTGTGATATAAATATGATAGCCATTTTCATTGTTACAGATTGAACATAATGAAAGCATAGTGATTAATCACAATTATGTAAATTATATATTGTGAAATATTTATTTCTAATTATAAATAAATGAAAATTTTGTCTTAAAGCATGATTTAGCATGGGTAACATTGGGTTCTCTCATATGTTGACATATCCACCTAGAGATGTATAAAAGAGTGATGCCTTGGTGCCTAAGATCATTGGAAATATGTGTTTTCCGATGTGTTTTCCGATGGTCTTAGGTGACTCCTGTGAAAGGGGGTTCGACGCCCAAAGGGGTTGAGAACTGCTACTCTGCAGCTATGCTTTCCAATATGCTAGCATCTAGCCATAAATGTGACTAATACAAACTGAGTTATGTTAAAGTTTAAAATATATACTTGATTTTGAAGACCTACAACTTGAAAATAAAATATTAAGCAAAATTTGACTAATCTTTCATATTGATTAGATGCTGAGATATTTTGGATGTCATAGATTAAAATAGGAATATAATTTTTCCCTTTTAATATGTCTACTAGAAATTTTAGAATTACATAGTTCACATTATATTCTTATTGGATAGTACTATTCTAATAGAATGAGAGCCCTTAGCATCTTCAAAACAATCTTCATGCCCCTTACTTATCAATTCCTACCCTGCAACAATAAAAGAACATTTTAAGATATAGAATCTTGGTCCTGAATTCTGCCATTGGCTAGAAATGAACACAGAATTAATTAGACAGCCTCTCTGGGCCTCTATTTTCTATTGACATTCTTTATCTTTAAGGATCCTCAGGACAATCATATTCTTTGACTTAAAAAGAGAATAGTCTCTTTATTCTATTGAGAGATATTGGTAAATTTTGATTTGGGGCCCGAGTTTCAAATCCAATCCACACAGTGAAAGGTGCAAGAGTATTCCCACTTTTCTGTAACTTCCAGTTTTCATTTACACTTCTGGAAGATTGCATCCTTTAAAAAAAATAAGGTTGGGCAGAGTAAGGGTGGAGCAGAAAGGGGGAATCAAGGGCTGAGTCTCGGTGGCTTAGTGGTTGTATGCAGGACTGCGGCCCTCAGGGTTGGCGGTTCAAATCCAGCAGGTGCTTTCCAGGGGCAAGGCTGGGCTTCCTACTCTCACCAGAGTAGTGATTACCCCCCCCCAAAAAAAAAGGGGGTGGGGGAATCTATTACAAGGATCTACATATAACCTACAACAGAAAAGTGCATGAAGGGAGACAATGGACAGTTTAAGAGAGGACAAAATAATAATTTATATATTATCAAGGGTTCATGAGGGAGGGGGCGTAGGGAGGGTTGGGAAAAAATGAGCTGATACCAAGGGCTCAAGTAGAAAGCAAGTGTTTTGAGAATAATGATAGCAACAAACATACAAATGTAATTGATACAATAGATGTATGCATGGATTGTGAAAGAATTATAGGAAAATGTTTTCAGAATGATGGCAACAAATGTACAAATGTGTTTAACACAATGAATGGATGGATGATGACAAGAGCTGTAAGAGTCCCTAATAAAATGATTTGGGGGTGGGGGCATCACTGCCCTCTGGTGGTTATAGGAGCTACCCAGTCTTGCTCCTGGAGAGTTGCTGCTGGATTTGAACTGCCAAGCCCGTGGACTGCAGTCCCTCACTCAACCACTATGCCACCGGGGCTCAGCCTAAAATGATTTTTTTAAAAGGTTAATAACAGCTTTTGCTTGTAAAGGGAGCCCTACTGGCACAATGGTTAAGCACTCTAATGCTAAGCAAAAGGTCACATAACAAATCCACCAGGTGGCAGTCAGTTTACACAGAGAGTGAGCTCAAACAAAACAAAAGAAAACTCACTGCCATTCAGTTGATGTGGACTCACAACCACCCTACAGAGGGTCAAACTGCCCCAGTGAGTTTCTGGGACTGTAATTCTGTAGAAGCAGAAAGCCCAGCCTTTCTCCATGGAGCCAGTGGTGGTTTCAAACCGCCGACCTTGTGGCTAGATTACAATTACCCCATGGGACAATAGAAAGAGGCTGCAGTATGTTTGGTGGGAAAGGAGAAAGTTGAGGCAATTGGCTTCTATGAAACCTAACAGTCTTAGACACCCCATGGGGCAGTTTTGCCTTGCCCGACACAGAAGGCTCTGGCTAACTATCTACTTAATATAACAGGTTTAGGGTTTTGGAAGCTAGAAAGCTAGAATTAAGATTGGTATATTTAAAAATGGAAGTTCCCATATACCATGCATTGTATCACTGTACTTGTTTAACATATAAAATAGTTGCGGCGCTAAAAATATGAACACTGATGGTGATTTCTCATTTTTGTAATCTTGCTCTTAGATCTCCTCTAGATCCCGCTTCCTATTCCTTCACTCCAGAACCAACACTCACCTGCAATTTTACAACTGACCTATGCTACATATTACAAAATATGCCAAATATAATACTGGAGGCTGTTAAAATTAAGATCTGTTTTCATATAAAGCATTTTTCTAAACTATGCACAAAAGAAAAGCCCTACATGGAAACTGTCATTCCAAGCTTGTATGCACACTGCAGTCAGTGATCATATGTTGAGACACTCGTTGGCAAACAGTGGCAGAAGACAGAAGTTAGGTAAAAATGTCTGCTTAAGCAAAACTAAAGCTAATAGAGCAATGAAAAACAAAGCAGCAAAAGGTGAGGACCACCTGCTTCTAACTCAAATCAATATTGTCTGATGAGAAAAATTACATCCAAATAAGAAAACAGCATTAAAAGATGTTATGCTAACAGACAAAAGTACATAGCTTAAACTGGCATTCTCTAACATGCATGTTACAGGTTTAAGTACTTAATTTCAGACAGCCAGAGGACTTTACTCAAGACTACCAGTTGCTAGGAAAACAGGTGTCAGCTCACACTGAGTATGCTAGCTCTCTACCTTTGCTCTCAAGCTGGGAGGATGGGGCGCAGGTCCAAAAGGCCATTGGATTAGATTTAAAAAGGCTAAAATTAAATCCTAGAAAATAAAGAGCATTTGATTTTTGAACATTTTCATAAACACACTGAATATAAATATATGTAAAAAGTGCCTCAATTTATACTACTCTGCTTGCCTTACCTACTCAATTATACTGGTGGTCTGTCTTTGCTCCCTTTAATAAAAGGCACTTTTTAAAAAATTTTTTTAAAAAGCAAGATGTAAACAAAACTTGACCCAAGTTCTTAGAGTGACAAAGAAGTAAAATGAAGAGTGGATGGATGGATGGATGGATGGATGGATGGATGGATGGATGGGTGGGTGGATGGGTGGGTGGATGGATGGATGGATGGATGGATGGGTGGGTGGGTGGAAGGAAGGAAGGAAGGAAGGAAGGAAGGAAGATGCTATTGAGGCTCATCAGTCCATGAGTCAGAAAGTTCCATACTGTATAGGTCAACCTTCTGCCTTAAGAACAAAACATGTCCTGCAGGTGTGAAATCTCCTAGATCGCACTGCTGCCACCTGAACCTCAGAGACAAACTTACTTTGGAAGGAAAAAGATCTGTTTCATTATTTTTGGGTGCTCACAAGATACAAAAACAAAGCTACGATCCAATTTTAACTCTAAAGACTAAGCACTTACCCTTTTCTGGTGTTTTAAATGTGTAGCTAGCTGCAGACTCTTCCTTTGGAGAAGCAGCTAAGAGATTTCTGGCTTTGCGATCTGAAGACTGCTTGTTGTCAGAGTTCTCTGACAGTTCACATCTGTTAGATTCCACTTTTCTTTCAGATCCACTTTGGACGACGGAAGTGGCTTGACTATCGTTATTTTTCAAAGGTGCATTAAAACTAAATCCAAACAAAGACCCAGTGGCTGAACTGTTGCCGAAAGCAAATGGTTTGGATTTTTCACTACTAAAAATGCTTTTAACAGACTCCGAACCAAAGACAAACTTTGGAGGAGAAACAACAGCTTTTGTTGGGGTTTCAGACGTGCTAGCTATTTCTCCAACTTCTGACGGTGCATCCGCTGTATCCTCACCTTGAATTAAATCTGTCCTCTCTCTAGTGGTTTCTTCTAATACAGCTACAGCAATTTTGCCACACGGTGACTCTCTGGGAGTATTGGAACAAGAAACGTGAGGTGTTATCAAGGAATCTTTTTCTTGAGCTAGTTTTGCTTCATCAAAAATTTTCTTAAATGAGTCGGCCACATCCTGTAGCTTAAAACGAACAGCCAAATGTTCTATTTTTCTTTCTCCATCTGCAAAATCACATGCAGTCCACACCCATACTCTTTCTGTCCCTTTCATATTCTGTAAAGTCATGTCTGGAGTTATTCTGTGATTTGCACAAAGTTTTAATACCTGGTCTCTTCTCATCACTATGCGAACTTGCTTGTTTTCATAATTCTGTAAAATCTTGATATCGCCAATGCCCCTTTCTTTCCACTGGCCAACGTCTTTGTCATACCTGTAAAGCTTTGCTCTGTGGCTAAAAACCACCTGCTCATTTTCTTCACCACTGGAGACTTCGACGAGATCAGGTAAAGGCACAACCGGTTCAAAGTACTGCCCGTCTCTTTCTTCTTCTTGAGCGACGTCAGATTCTTCATCGGTGCCGACTGAAGTCCCGCTCTGATTGAACTTGGCAGGAGACTTAGATGGACTCAACGCAGATTTGAAACTGAAGTTAAATCCTGTTGTTGACTCACCAAATCGGAAGAGGTTTTTTCTCACAGGGCTACTTGCCAATGGAGAAGCATGTACTGAGCTACTCACACTATCGTCCAAAGTATCTTCACGTAAGTCATAGTTATCCCACTCTAATGTAGGCCCTATGTTTTCAGAATTTGGCTTACTTGTGTCTGGAACATTGGCAGCACTTGAATCAGGACTTGTATTCTCTTCTTCGGTCACTTTTGTTTGTTCACTTGTCAAAACGGTTTTGAAATCTTTCAGTCCACTCTTCATTTCTTCAGCTCTCTGTATTAACTTTGCAGCTCGCCCCGTATCAACAAGTTTATGGGGGGTCTGCAGTGGTATGTCTAATAAAAGTCTCTGGCATTCTTCAAATTTCTGCTTGAATTCTTCGGCTAGCTCTGGTGTCTTAAATTTTGCTGCAAGTTGCTCTAGCTTGGCATCGCCATCAGAGAAATCGCTAGCTAACCACATCCACGCTCGATCAGACCCAGAGAGCGGCTTCAGGTTCATGGTCGTGGTGATCCAATGATTAGCACAGACTTTTAGCACTTGTTCTCTTCTCATCAGCATTCGCAGTTTGCCATTTACTTCATTTTTGAGAATTTTTAGGTTCCCTAAGCCCCGTTCTTTCCACTGACTTATCTCAGCATCAAATCTAAATAATTTCACCCTCTGTGAGTAAAGAACTTTTTCATCCTCCTCCCCTGTTACAAGCTCTACTTTTTCAGGCATTTGAACTACTGGTTCAAAATGGATGTCATCATTGTCTTCCGTTTTATAGGCATCATCATCTTTTTCAAGGTCAGATGATGTGGTTCTATCAACCATTTTACCGCTCTGTGATGAAAATAATTTTTCTCCAGCACCAGAAAACCCCTTAAAATTGGGGTCTTTTTTGCCAAATTTAAATCCTTCCCCTGAAGTTGACTTTGCAAGGTCTGCAAAGGTAAAAGTGCTACTAGTCTGACCAAAAGTCAAACCACTTCCATTCTTCTGACCACTGTCCTCCTGGGCCTGCAAACCCGTGTCACTTTCAATGGGCTTCTCACTGTCACTCTTATCTTTATTTCCTAACTCCTGAATGCCAAATTTAAATCCATCGGCAGACACAGGGATGGAAAATTTAAATCCTTCTTTTGTGGACTTGGATTCGGCATTAGAACTCTGAAAGGTAAATGAAGGCATGATTTCTTGATCCACATGTCCAAATTTAAAACCTTGCTCAGAAGTTCCGAATTTAAAACCTTTTTCTGGAAAGTCTGTTTTAAATCCTGTACCCATCTGACTTGCTGACGGGTCCCTTAATGTAGATTTGGGGCCGACTGGGAAAACTGAAGAAGTTTCAGCAACAGGTGGCTTGTGAGTCGGTTTAGAGCTGCCACACGCTACACATTTTAGGGAAGAATTCTCATTTCGAACCAAGCACACACTGCAGTCCCACTGTCCTTCCTTCTTGGTGAACATCCCCTCAAATCCACTCTGTGGAGCCTTGTTTATCTCTGAAGAGGCAGAAGCTGGAACTGCAGAACTCGGCTGGTTCTGATCACTTGGATTCTGACAAGCAATACATTTGGTAGCACTTGCTTCGTTCTGTACCAAGCATACACTGCAGTCCCACTGCCCTTCCTTCTTGGTGAATAAACCCTCAAATCCGCTCTTTGAAGTCTTACTTGTCTCCGAAGTAGCAAACTTAAAAGAGGAAGGTGCTGGGATAGAAGCAATAAATGGATGTTGTTGACCTGGATTCTGACAAGCAATACATTTGGTAGCACTTGCTTCGTTTCGTACAAAGCATTCACTGCAGTCCCACTGTCCTTCCTTCTTAGCATACATGTCTTCAAATCCACTCTTCGGAGTCTTGCCTGTCTCGGTAGTACTAAACTTAAACGAGGCAGGTGCTGGAAGAGCAGCAGGCTGACTCTGTTTTCGTGGATGCTGACAAGCATCACATTTTGTAGAGCTGCCTTCATTGAGTTTAAGACATGCGCTGCAATCCCACTGTCCTTCCTTTGTAGAAAAAATTACTGATCTGAAATCACTGCTAACGGGTTTAGGGAGATCGCCCTGACCAAATTTAAAGGAAGATGGCTGGACAAATGAAGATCCACTTTTACCAGCAGACTGTGTGCTCTGGCATGTGTTACATCTAGACGTGGTAGGTTCATTTCTGACTAAGCAGGTACTACATTCCCAGTGACCTTCTTTCTTGGGAGTCCTCACTGCAAATCTATCCTGAATACTTTCCAGGCCAATTTTAAAAGTGGGAGTAGCTTCAACTAAGGGTGGGCCAGAGATTTCTTTATTACTTGGTTTTAAATTTTGGCACGATACACATTTCTTAGCAGTTGCAGCATTCTTTAGTGAGCAGCTATTACAATGCCACCAGGAACCTTCTTTCTTTGCAAACTGAAAGTCAAAATTCAAACTTCCAGCATCAGGTTTGCAAATATCCTTATTGTCACGACTAAGGGGCTCTTTTACAATTCTGAGACTCTGATTTGTTGGCGTGGCTACATTTGCTCCTGTGGCTTTTACAATGTTCTGGGCCTCTTCAAACTTGCACTTAAAAAGGGCTGCTTCCTCGGGAGTTTTGAATCTTATAGCAAGCTGTTCTGGTTTAGGTGACTCGTCTGCATAATCAAGAGCGTGCCATACGAAAGACCTGTCTGACCCAGCATTTGGAGTCAATCTCATCTCCGGGCTTATATAATGGTTCGCACAGATCTTCAAAACCTGCTCTCGTCTCATTAAAAGGCGAATTTTCCCAGATGTTTTATGCCTTAGTATTTTCACATTGCCAATGCCCCGTTCCTTCCATTCTTTGGACTCTGCATCAAAACGGAATAATTTTGCACGATTGCAAAAGAATTCTTCCTCGTCTTCCTCACCAGTTTTCACCTCAATCTTATCAGGAAGAGGCACCACGGGCTCAAAGTGAGGGCCGTCATCCTCTTCATCTCCTGGAGCACTGCTTCCATCTGTCTCGTGATGCTTGTGTGCCAACTCTGGAGCTGGTGTTCCAAATACAGATTTCCCAGGACCGTGGAAAGTAAACAGATCATCACTTCGGCGAAAACCAGAATTTGCTTGCTGAGTTGGCCCCATGTTTTCTGTAAATGAAATTCCAGACACAGCTTTGTTTCCAAAATTGAATGTATTTCGAGGTCCAATGGTTTGACCGGGTATAGGTTTGGGTCCACTATAGCCATCTCCTTGCAATGGTTTATCTGAAGTCAGAAGCCCCAAAAGGCTTTCACTGTTATTATAAGCTGTAGAAGGGGGCTGGGTCACAACCTGTGGTGAGGAAAACGTGAAGTCACCGTCATTGGATTTGAAATTTGAGTTAAATTTAAATGGAGCTGGTTGTGTCGCATGTGCTGGTGTTGTCAGAGATGGCCTTATTCCTTCACCTGAAACAGGCTGAACAAAATTAGATTTTCCAAACTCTATAACTTTAGATTCTGCAGATCTTGAAGCATGAGCTGACGCTGGAGGTTTGGTGAAATAACCTGGCTCTGGCAAAGGTGGATTTGTGCTTGTCTGTTGCACGTTGTAATTGAAGTAATCATCACTCCTGGGTGATAAAATTCCTGTTGCAGGAGACTCAAAGCGCAGGGGAGGACCATAGATCTCTTGAGAAAACATACAAGCAGATGAGTTTTGTACTGGTGGTGTGTGCATCTGCTGTGAATAAGCATAAATATGCTGTTGAGGTGGAAGCCTATTCAAGCCATAAACTGGACCCTGCAAGAAAAAAAAAGTTAAAATGTTTGTAGGCTGTTCAAAAAAGTATCACGAGACACAAATTCTCACAAACCTCAAACATAAGAATATTAAAGATGTCACCATCAGGGCTCATAATACATCACTTCGAGAAAGCAGTTACCTACAAAGACATTGAAGCTTATATTCCATGCCATAAGTTGAAATTTGTCCTAAATCTGCCAGAAAAAATCCAAAGAATATGTATCTTCTACATTCCTAAATAATGCATCAAATAATGTTCAAAATAATAGTGGCACTGTTGATGAAGATTAACACTTATTTAGCATTTACTAACATGGTAACTGGCACTTTACACATTTATAAGCTCACTTTAATACTATGAATAAAGGTATTATTATATTACATATGAAACAACTGCTATAGAGAGATTAAGAAACTTGCCCAAGGTCACAATATGCAGAAAACCTGATTTAAAGGCGCCTAAGTCCTCGCTACTTTTTATTTATTTTTTTGTTTGTTTTTTGGGGCATCACTGCTCTCTGGTGGTGGGAGGAGGCCCAGCCTTTGCTCCTGTGGAGCCGCTGCTGGAATTGAATCTCCGTCCCAGTGGGCCACAGTCCCGCGCACAACCACTACGCCACCGGGACTCAGCCCAATCAGTACTTTTTTTGCCTTTTTTTTCCCTCCCCCACCCCCACCCCATCAGGACTTTTTAAGTCATTTTCAAGCCATTAGCTACTTACTTACCCAGTGGTTGAGCAGGCTAAAATTATCTAGGCCCACTTTCTGCCAAAACAGAATGATGAAGGGTCGACCACCACCACATGTTAAAAATAATACTAAGTATTCACACTTAACATAAAAACAAATGGACTAAGTACCACTTCTGTATCTAGAGAGAAATCTAAAATATCTACCCTTAAGGAATAATGCTAATAAAGTACTTTTTCTATAATTTCTCTCAAGGAAGCCTAAGCAATTGAAAATTTGATACAGGTGATTCTCATTATTCATGGATTCCATGTTTGCAAATTCACTGTCGTGCAATGTTATGGGTAATCCCCACAAACAGTACTCGCGGCCATTTGCAGCCATGGGCAGACACACAGAGAGCACCAAAACATGGGTTGCCCACTCTACATGTTTCCAGCTGAGGTTGAGCACAGAAGCTTTCAGCCCTCATACTATAAAGCAGCATCCTTTTGGCAAGCTATTTAATGCCCTATTTTTTATGCTTTGAGCCTGGTGATTTCACTGATCAAAGGGGCCCCCAAGCAAAGCAGCAAGTGCTCGCTACAATTCCTAAGCACGAGACAACTGTGCTATTGCTTCAGGGAGGAAATGTTAGATATGCTTCACTCAGTCATGATTCACAATGCTGTTAATCGATTAGCAATAGATGCTTAATATGGTATCTTTAAAAAACACACATAACAAAAGATCACGTATTGAATAACTGATAAAAATGTGTGACCAGAGGCGCAAAAAAACAAAACCCCCTTTGTATTTGTTCTATAAGCAATGCTTCAATATTGTGCTAAGTAAATATTCTAGGATACTTTACAGACCACTACACCATGAATTATGAGAATCAACTGTATTTATTCACGTATAAAGAATTCCTTTGTTACCTTTGTGGGAGTAACATTAGCTGCTGGTCTGAGAAGATACTGGGAATTATATGCTGGTGACTGACTATAATATACTGATGGACCAGTAGTTGCAACTAAAACAAAAACAAAAACACACACACAAAAACACAGTTAAAAAGTCTATACTACAACAAGACCATCTAAGTAGGCAAGAACTGTATATAGAAACGCAATAGTAGTTAAAAGAATACTTAACTGTGTAGGTTTTTAAAAACTGTGGACATCAAATTATATCATAAAGAAAATAATCTAGGAGGAAAAAACACTAACTACGCCAAATATAGAATAAAAGAGTAGGTCTCTAGTGGCCAAAAAGGACAGGTACCTCAAAGCAGTAAAAAGGGGAGGCTAAGAAGTCGGCAATTGGTCCTTTCTAAAATGGATTTTGTGGGTGAAAGCGCAGTCATATTCTACATTAGAAACACATGTATACTAGCCAAAGGAAGTGAAGGAACCAAAAGGCTTCTGATAATCACAAGGGAGATGCTTTTAAATGAGCCCTGAAAATCTGATGAATGTGAATGTTTTGTATAAACTCAAATTCAACTGATGATTTTCATGTCAAAATAAATTTACAAATTCATGGGAAGGAGCTCCCAAGAAACACAAAATGTAATCCTTGGTTTATTAAAGGGAGTGGAACGTAGATCCTAACCGATATTCATTTTGATATCAAAACTATTTGACTTCATCTGCTTTGTGGAAACAAATCAAAATCAAAATACAAGATGGTCATGATGGCAAAGCTAGCCACAGTCATTTACTTTCACCTGATATAAAAGTTGTGGCAGAAAAGCAAACAAGCAAAAAACATTAGAGGTAAATAGAAAATTACGGCCTTAAAGACATCACACAATTTGTTCTACAGAGTACTGGAGACAGACCTGAAAAGGGCTCATACATCTATTTATCTTTTTCATGACATTACTAAGAAAAGCGAAAACTTGCAAAAGCCCAACTTTAAACTGGGAAAATGAATGGAACTGCCTAGTGAAGATGATCCTTTTTTTTTCCCCATCATTTTATTTGTTTTAAGGTTATTTTACTGGGGGCTCTTGCAGCTTTTATAATAGTCCATATAGAAGATAATTCTTTTGGAAATATAAGAGGGGAAAAGCAGAGTGCAGAATGAACTGAGTAACTAAAACCAAGAATAGTATTAGATTTCAACATTCAATTACTGACTAGAGAACAAACTCCTAGCAACAATTAAAAGAAAAAAAATTTTAATTAAAGATTATATAATATCAAGCAAAACTCTTCTTGTCATCCAACAGGTTGAAACTCTTGACAATGTCATGAACATAATAGGTACACAAATGAAACAAACACGAATACCATTTTGTTCTTACTAACTGGCATAGATTTTTTTTTCATAACCCAATAGACAACAACACTATCATGAAGGGATCCTAAGGTACCAGACATTTTGGTAAAAATGCAATTGATTAATTTTCTCTAAAAATTTCCCAGCACAACTGAATACAATTTTTAAATACAATAGAATTCTAATAATGCAACCATAGAACTTTTTACAGTACAAAAACCTAGAATTTGTGATATGAAGGAGTACATAGTATTTCTACATGAAGGAGTACCAAGTATTTATTAGAAGTATTTTTGAAGAATATTTAATAGGAAAATGCTCAGTTAAGTACTTATCTTAGAAATAAGCTAAATAACCTATAAACAATATAACAATCACATATAAGAATTATGTATTTAAAAAAAATAAAGGAAGGGCTGAGCCCCGGTGGCGTAAGTGGTTGAGTGTGGAACTGCAGCCCGCGGGCTTGGTGGTTCAAATCCAGCGGCGGCTGGGTAGCGTCCACGACCACCAGAGGCAGTGATGCCCACAAAAAATAAAAAAATAAAATAAATAAAATAAAGGAAATGTTCCCAAATGTTAATAAGACTGACTGTACATGAGAGGAACATAGTTTGGGTTTTTTTTAAAGTGTTTTTTTTCTACTTTCTTTACATTGTCTCATACTTTTGGATATTTCCTACATTAATCTTTCATTTGAAATTACCTTATCTTTTAAAAGACAAAGACTAAGTATATTTTTACATTCTTGCTGTTACAGCAATGGTGTTTCATATAAAATTGTATTTCCTGTTAATGTCCTGCCTTTCAAGCTGTCATCAAAATAATTCCCCAAAGGCTTAAGTTCTTAATTAAGACATCTTAGTGGATAAATTAACACTTTTAGCATTGTAAGGAATAATTCAATTCCAGTCTCAGCTTCTGAAAGATGTGCATGAAGTTATCTTTAACTCAGACAAAATTATTTGTTCTTGCCCATAGTTATAAAATGATCAGTAATACCAATAATACTTTTACAGTTGCCTAAACAGACAATGAGGTATATTTATGAACAAACATATAAAGCCAAAGTGACTTCTTAGGTCATTTAATTTAAACATGGGGAAGTACAGTCAATTTTAATAATATCAGGGACTATCTCATAGCAACTTACCTGTTAGTGGAGCTGCATGAAACGCTTGTGACCCTTGATATCCATCTGGCATCGGGTCCGCTCCATAATTCTCAGTGGGCCAACGGTGAGGGGATGCCGAGCTACTACTATTTAGTTTCAACGCCTGCATTTCTTTCTATCAGAAAAAAAAGACAACATTTTATGTACTTTATTATCCCATGCCAAAAATTCTGCTTAGGTCTTCTTAAAATCTTAAATTTAAGTACTTGATAATACTTTCAAATAGATTCTACTTTCCAATGAGATCTGGTTAACAGATGGCTGATTTTAATAACATGATGCTCAGTTTATTAAAATCTCAATCATGTGTGTCCATTCTTCCATTGCTTAATACCACCATCTAATTCAGCAGTTCTCAACCTGTGGGTCATGACCCCTTTGGGAGTCAAATGACCCCTTCCTAGAGGTCGCCCAATTCATAAGAGTAGCAAAATGGGGCTGAGTCCTGGTGGCGTAGTGGTTGTGCGTGGGACTGCAGCCCACTGGGATGGAGGTTCAATTCTAGCAGTGGGGCTGGGCCTCCTCCTCCCACCAGAGAGCAGTGATGCCCCCCCCACCCAAAAAAAAAAAAAGAGTAGCAAAATGACAGGTATGAAGAAGCAACGAAAATAATTTTATGGTTGGGTGTCACTACAACATGAGGAACTGTATTAAAGAGTCATGACATTAGGAAGGTTGACAACCACAGATATAATTCATCCTCTCTGTAACTCTCTCCTATTACTACATACTTCCTCCATGGAATTCATCTCCATTCCATCCTACACACTTCCCTAGATTAACATTTCTTTTTTTGGGGAGGGTGGCATCACTACCCTCTGGTGGTCATGGGAGCTACCCAGCGCTGATCCTGAGAGAAATTAATGTTTCCCTCTTTTGTGTGTATGTGTGTGGGTGGGTGGGGGAGGGGGGTGTGTGCATCACTGCCTCTGGTGGTCGTGGGCGCTACCCAGTGCAGCTCCTGAGAGCTGCTGCTGGATTTGAAGCGCTAAGCCGACGGGGCACAGTCCCGCACTCAACCACTTACGCCACTGGGGCTCAGCCCTCGAGATTAATGTTTCTTAACTTCAGCTCTTATACTTGCTCAAATACTACGACAAACCAAAACAAAAACCTTCTGACACTAAATTGATTCCAACTCAGTTATCCGAGGGTTCTCAAAACTGTAAATCTATAAAAGCAGGCATATGGCCTTAACGTTCTCCCATAAAATGACCAATGGGTTTTGAACTGCCAACCTGCAGTTAACAGCTCACCAAAACCACAGTGCCACCACATATTTAACTTTCTGACACTCACTGCCCTTAGCAGTATTAGCTTGAACAGCCTTTTAAAATCCATCTGTGTTGCTTATACCTCTAAGACAAAGAATAACTGCCAATGCAGTTTCCAAAGCTACAAATCTTTTAAGAAAGCAGTAGAAAGACTAGTGGGTTTGCATTACCAACCTTTGAAGTAACCACCAAGATGGTCTGCCTTCAAACACCTTCCATGTTGTTTTGTCCCATGAAGCTCACTGTAACGCATGATGACGCATCTAACCCTCAAGTTTTTTAGTTCTTGCCAAAAATTAAAGTCCTTTTACCCTACAGTTAAAATTGTTTCCTTACTCATTTAAGAGTAATATTAAAGTATTGTGAGAGTGATTTTTGTGAAGCTTAGATCATCTTTTCATTCCTATCAATTGACCTTCACAAATTCACAGGCCAAGATTAAGATTAATATTTTAAAAGCTAGTTCAATTCTATTTCCTGAGAACGTCCCTATGCCAGGAATCACCTGCATTTAGGGCAAAACTGTTTCAATCTTTGAAGGATCTACCTGTTCCTATTTTGTGGGATAGTAAAACATACTTTTTAATGCACTAATTGAATGTAAAAGCCAAGGCTGAGTCTACAGCAACACGGCACGTCGGCCTTCTGCCGGCTAGAGAAAGCAGCACGGATGTGGTTGGGCACTACATCTTAGAGTAAGAGAGGCGCTGTGATTTACCTTAATAGCTTCTACTTGTTGGCAGATCATCTTCAGCAGAGAATTTTGATCTTCTGCCCATCGTGGTGGTGTTTTAGGAGAATACTAAAAATATAACAGTATCAACAACAAAAATAATTAGGATATTTAAATCAGAAAATTATTTCACAATGGAATAACTCGAAATGAAGTAATTCCTTCCTACTTACTTTATAACTTTTATTAGGTGACAGAGAATACTTGGTGGGAGATGGTGTAGAATGCTTTATTTCTGAGTCTGCATTTCTCAAAGAACCATTTTTATAAAGTAGACCTCCTTCACTGTAGTCTTCCAGTTCTTGCATGACTGAATTAAGCATCTCCTTTACAGACTCCAGAGGCACAGGTAACTAAACACAAAAGGTATTAACCAAGGTTTCAAGTTCCGAAAAATCAAAGTCAGAATTCTAAAATTACTATTTTTTCTTACTATTATTTAAATTTTACTCACTTTTGTGTAGCAAGCACCTTGTGTTATTTTTACTACTTTTCCCCCACTGTACAACCCGTTTCAGTGCCTGAAGCCATGGACAAAGACAGGCAATGGTTCAGAGCAACAGTTTGCTCTGGCATGGGACACTATGAGAGGCCCATAGGGACATCCCTGCCATAAATCCAAACCCATGCATCACTTTTTACTTTAAATTATACACATGAAACTGTTTTGTAATCATCACATTCTGTAAACTACTCATGCTCTTATTTCTCTTAATCACTGAGAATAAGGGATTATTAACTTGGGAAGTTATTTTGAGTGAACAAATTAGTGATGTTTTCTAATTGAGTGTGAATAGAAAAATATATGTGCAAAATAAACTCAAATCCAAACACAGAAACACCAATTAGTAAGTAAGATACTTAGAAGAAAACTGAACCTAACTGAAATTAACATCCTGATGACATTCTCAGACTAATGACAGCTACAAATAAGACATTCTACAGTAATGAGAGTGATAAAAGCATGTGATGTTATCAGCAACACTTTTCAACTTCAGCAAAATATTTAAATGATGAACAAAGAATTAGTCCTAATGTTGCAATACTTCCATTGATGACATTGCCAAGATAACAAAAGTAAAGTGGTCCAATGTAAGAAGCCACCTTTAATTTCCCAGGGAGTACTTACATAAGAGAATAGACACCTAGATTCTCAGGTTTTAAAATGACACATCAAGATAATGCCAATTAAATATTTACATCCCAAGAACATACATCGCATAAGTTATTGACAGAGTGTCACTGAACATTTTTGAAAATGTCAAAATAGAAATTCAAGGCAAAAGTACTTATTACTCAATTATGAGTAACAAAATTACAGAAAAAAATCTGCAACTTACTTTCTTAATCACTGATGGATTTGAATCACTATCATCTAAAATTTTTATCAGATAGTCCCTGGACTTCCGCAAACAATTTTTGCATTCTTCTTGTTCTTCAAGAGAAAGGGCATCATTTTCAATGTCTTCTGATTTCCTGTGAAATATCTATAAAAAGAGAGCCTTTATAAATAAATTAAATTTTTACAACGCAACTTTTTTTGAGGTACCACATCTACTTACCAATGCAAGATTCCAGTAAGAAACAACATTTTTGATAGATTCAAAAGCAGTCATGGCATCTTCTATATTTCCATTAACTGCATCCAGTACGGCAAATGCTATTTGTGCTTCTTCTTCATATTCAACAATTTCAGACACCTAAATAGATGTGAGTCATTTTTCAGTCAATTGTTTCCTATCACACTATCAGACACAAATTATTTTCCAAAGATTTTAGGTGATTTAATGAGATTAAGATGATCTTTTCTTATCATATTTGCAAAAGCTACAAATTTAGGAAACAAAACCACCTTAGATATCCAGGCAATTAATTCAAGCAGTCAGTATCACCACTTCTTGATTTATAATCTATAAATCATTATCTCCTTTTCGTCTACGTAATAATTCTCTCTTACCTGTATGTCTACACTATGAAAATGCTTGAACAGAGGATCAGTGGGTTCAGGAATACTGGTCTTCTTTTTGATTGTCTTCAACAATGGTAATATCTTCTTCCAGTAATAAACACTTCTGCCTATGTATTCCCGCTGATCATAAAAAGAATTAAGTTCACTGCCCTGAAATACAAAGTTGAAACTTAAGCCCAAGGAACACATATTATCAAATATAAAACATTTATAAACAGTCATAATTGATTAGAATTTCAAGTTAGGAAAAGATGATGAGACACTGCCCCGTCTTAGTAGTGCCAAATCATCTCACAGGAAGTCCAGCATACCCTAGTTCTCAGAGTAACATCCTTGCTTTTCAATACTCTAAAAGAGATCTTGTGCAGCAGATTTAACTAACGCAACTTATTTTTTGATCTTCTGACTGCTGCTACAATTTACATTAACATCTCCAAGATAAAATATTAAGGTATACACTATAAGAAGATAAAGAAATACAAATGGGTTGATAAGTCCATTAGTCATAAAAAGTTATTAAGATGCCAATTTCTCAAACTTCATCTATACTATCAACTCAATTTCCATCAGAATTCCATTAACTTATTAGTAGATATCTTTGACACAGTGATTTTAACACAATACAAAAGCACAGAGTTGGAAGGTTAACACTACACAACCGTTATTAAAATGCTAAATCAAGATACTGTGATACTGGCAAAATAATTGACAAGTGGAGGATGGGTACGGGAAGAATCTAGATATAACTTTATAAACTTCACAACTATAAACGCAAAGCTGATCACAGGCCTAGATATAAAATGCAAAACTACACAACTTCAAGAACAACATAGGCTATCTTAGGTTTAACAATGACCTTTCTTTTTATAATTAAAAAATCATTTTATTGGGGACTCATAACTGTTACCATTCATACATTGATTGCATCAGGCATGTTTGTACATATGTTCCCTTCATTCATTTCTACATATTTACTTTTTTTTTTTTTTTTTAGTTTTTTAGTTTTTTGGGCATCACTGCTCTCCGGTGGTGGGAGTAGGAGGTCCAGCCCCACTGCTGGACTTGAACCTCCGTCCCAGTGGGCCGCGGTCCCGCGCACAACCACTACGCCACCGGGGCTCAGCCCCATATTTACTTTTATTGAGTCCTTGATATCAGCTTTTCCCCCTTCCCCACCCTCATCCCCCAAATTGATTATAAATTATTATTGTCATATATTTTATTATTATTTTCATATCTTACATCAACCACTGTCTCCCTTTCCCTGTATTGTCTGCCGTTCTTCTCCCGGGAAAGGGGTGTATTGTTATGTGACAATCATTGCTATCGGTTCCTCTTTCTCCCTCCTTTTCCCCCCGCCCATTCTCCCTACCCTTTTGATATCACTATTCCCATTCCTATTCTTGGGTTTCATATTGTGAGCCCCCATCATTTTTCTATACCTGTGTACATGCTCCAATCTAATCTGAACAATGATCTTTCTAAGTGCCTGATGTTGGAAGTCCAGCCAATGGATATTGAGAAGCTATTTCTCTTTTCTTATTTGCCATATCGAAAGCATAATGTATGAAAGAAAATATTGACAAACTGGACAGCATTGAAAGAAAAAACTTCTGTGAGACACTATATTGAGAGAAAGAAAAATTACAGACTGGGAGAAATATTTGCAAATCAACTCATAATGGCCTTGTATACAAATGATATGAAGAATTCTTTAAACAAAAAGAAAACAACCTAAAAAAAAAAGAAAACAACCCAACTACAAAATGGACAAAAGATCTGAACAGGTATCTCATTAAAGAAGTAAAATGTTACTAAGAGAAACTGCGGGCTGAGCCCTGGTGGCGTAGTGGTTGTGCACGGGACTGCAGCCCACTGGGATGAAGGTTCACCTTCCAGCTCACAGAGCAAAGGTTGGGCCTCCTACTCCCACCACCAGAGAGCAGTGATGTCCAAAAATAAATAAGAGAAACTGCAATAGAGATAGGAGGAAAAATATGGGAACCCTGCTTTCTGTACAATTTTTTCTGTAATTCTATGTAATTTAAATACAAAGTTCTACTGAATTTTTTTTTTCCAAAACAAAACTGAACAGAATTTCAAATCATTGGCTCAATTTCCCCAATTTTTGGAACACATAACACCAGTGTTCATTTTACACTAACCTTTAAACATTCCAATAAATAGCACCAAACAAATCAGGCAAATTCATTTTTAAGAGTTGCTATTTTCACACAACCATAACCTGCCTTTCAGCATTTGGTCAAAGCTAGTCATCCACACCTAATTATTCCACAGAATAGACAGCCAATATTGAGATATGTCTGTAATACCCTGCCCTACAAAGGTTTGTGCTACCTCACACATACAGAAAGTCTTTTTCAGCCTGATCAATATTACCCTAACCACTATTGAGCACCAACTGCTAGCACTGAACATAGAAGTTACTATGTTCTATGTTACTATGAGCATTGTGTTAAGTGCGTATACACTGTTATAACAAGACAGAAAATTGGATTTCACAAAGGATGATCTGAGTCACACTGCTTTCATGACTGAAAGACATTCCATTAAAAGTTTATTAGAAATTAAAGTAATTCTTTTTACAAATGCTCACACTTTTGAAAAACTCACAGTTTTCTGAAGACATTTTGCCCAGTGTATAAGCAGAGCAGGCTGCAGGCCATGTTTCTCCTGAGCCCTTAGGGTATTTATTTCATGCTGAACAAGAAGTCGCAATTTTGCTGAGGCTCCAGGTCTGAAAAAGTTTCAAGCAAATTGCTTTGCAAGTGCATAGCATCACTTAATAATCAGATAATTTAATTTTTAATAAAACCTAGGCAGGCAATACGCTCAAAGAATATATTTGTTTTACTACTTACATTGCTTTTCTGTGAATCAGATTACAAACTGCATCCCACCAAGATTTCTGTCTTTCTGTACAAAGCTGTTTACACACAGGAAGTGGTAAACACAACGGCTGATAGAAATTATAGTGAGAATTACATTTCTCTTTTAATTGTAAGTGGCTAGTATATATTACTCCCAGAAGAAACACCTGAAAAAAAATGAATTTAAGTTAGGAAAAAATTAAATAAACTTTAAACTTATTTAATTTGTTAAAAATATATGCTCACTTCAAGATCTAAAATACATATTGATTCAGGTGCATTTGTTTCGAGTCTTGAGGTTTCCTGGGGCAAATGATGAAAAAGCTGTTTCAGCCATTTTTTGATTGCTGGTGAGATGGGCAGTGGATTCCACTGTAAGCCAAGCCAAGTAAGGTGCTGAAGACTCCCATTATGTGCACGAATGGCACCTGAAATAAAAGAGAACAATAGGCTTGAGAACTTTTTTAGGAAAACTATGTTTTTATCATTAGTTTTTCCAACAAAAGTCACTAACTCACATTAACTATATATAAAGCTTATAACTTTCCATCTGAGAAAATTCATTAAACATATCTTCATGCTTTGATTAAGTTCATCATTGTTCATACCCAGAAAGTTTAATAGAAAGTTACACTGCAGAAAGCTCACCTAAGAAACAAAGAGACTCATTAAAACCAAAAAACCAATTGCCTTTGAGTCAATTCCAATTCAGAAAAACCTTACAGGACAAAGGAAAATTGCCAAAAGAGAATTCCAAGGCTATATAAACCTTTATCCAAGCTCATCATCTCATCTTTCTCCAATGAAACAAGTCTTTGAGATCAAACCACTAATCTAGAAAAAAAAAAAAAAAAGGGTGGGGGGGGCAGTACTGAGAGGTCAAAGAAAAAATCTTGAAATAATGGATTTTCCTTCAGTAGAAAAGTAATTAAGCTCCACAGGAGCCAAGGCTAGGCCTCCTACTCCCAACAACAGAGGGCAGTGATGCCCCCCACCCCCAAAAAAGTAATTAAATATTGGGATCCAAAACCTAAATCCACTGCCAGCAAGTTGATTCCAACTCACAACCATCTAGATAGGGTTACTGAGGCTGTACATATTTAGAGCCACCTCATCTTTGTCCTGGGGGTCAGTCAGTGGGTTTAAACCACCCAGTTTGCAAATGGCAGCTCAATGCTTACACAACAGCTTCACAAAGGCCACATTAATCTCTTAGATTGGATAACTTGTTCTACAAGAATTCAAAAAAGTAAAAATTAAAAAGAGTATAATTTTCTCAAAATATGGCAATTCTCAAAAAAATTGAAAGTTACTCATCTCCTTTGTCTCGATAAAATAATTTTCATTTTTTGTGAGAATAATATGAAATGCAAGCAGTTTATTAATGTTTTCGTTACAATATTATTTAATTGTAAAACATTTAAAAAATGGATGCCATGCTTTCAAATGGAAAATTTAGGAAAATCATAGCTAATCCACAGAATTATATGGCCCTTAGAGCTGTAAAGTGATAATCATTATAAACCTCATGGAGGACTGAATTATATACTTGCAGAAGCTACTAACTGAAGGCTTTATTGTATATGTATTTGCCACAATTAAAAAAGAAATTACACAAATAACAATGAGTCCATGGAAGAAAATGTTCTAAAATTGATTGTGGTACAGATTGTACAACTCTTCTGGATATGATTGAACTATTGAATTGTAGGATATGTGAAGTATCAATAAAATTGTTTTAAAAAACACTAAATTTTGAAGAAAAAAAAAGAAATAAACACTATGAAAAGGCAACAAAAAAGACGACAAATTACCCTACCCCCAAAATAAAAATTCTGAATGGGAATAAAGAAAATTATCTTTTTGTGGATAATGAAGTTACAGGAAATTCATTCTTTTTAAATTTTGCTGTCCTCTTTGGATAAAAAAATTACAATGCAGTCTTTTTTCTTACCAACATCATATCTAGCCAAATCCTCAGGCTCTGGGGCTTGCACATCAATGTCTCCAATATCATCACTACCAAGGAAAGAGCTATCCTTAGGTGACTGACTGGAAAACAGAGCATCGTATAAAGCAGACTGCCCACTCTTGTTGGCAAAGGATTCCACAACCTCTTTTAAGAAGTCTTGCTTCCCATGACTTAACGTTAGCAGCATATGCCCTGAAAAAGATTGTATTTATTTATTATTATATCCCCATCAATTTGAAAATAGATTGTATTTATTCACATTGCTCACTTGTTGCATTCATGTCCGTAAGAGGAAATAGTATCATTAGCTTATACATAACCCACCAACCACCACAACCAAGATTAAAGGCTCCTTATGTAGAAAGCGAACAGAGACTACATCTTTGTACTCTTTTCACCTATCTATGTTAAAGTAAAAGAAAAAATGAGAGAATGCATGTGAAAAATGCCACAATGTTTACATTTTAAATGGAGAAGTGCAGGGTTTTTGGGCCCATAGGGAAGTACAGTCAAGATCTAATTTCTCTGGACGAATATATAAATTATAAATATGGATGATCAGAATCATCTTTTAAAGAGCTTTTTAAAAATATTATTTCCAGGACCTCCTCCCAAATATTCTATTCCACAGGTATAGGGTAAAGAATTTATTTTTTAAAAACAAAGCATAAATGAAGTACTGGAGTAGGCCAAAGCATAGATGAACTTCAAATGAATATACAGTCAAAGAAAACAATCATTCAATTCCAGCTCCACGGAGCAAAGGCTGGGCCTCCTACTCCCACCACCAGAGGGCAGTGATGCCCAAAAAACAAAACAAAAACAAAAACAACAATCACAAAAGGATCACACCTTGTAAGATTCTCCTTTATTTTTGTTTGTTTGTTTGTTTGTTTTGAGAGGGCATCACTGCCCTCTGGTGGTAGTGGGAGCTACCCAGTGCTGCTCCTGAGAGCAGCCGCTGGATTTGAACTGCCAAGCCCACGGGCTGCAGTCCCGCACTCAACCACTTACGCCACCGGGGCTCAGCCCAAGATTCTACTTTTTTATAGAAAAAAATATTAATATTGAGTCATTTTCAACTTAGACAATGTAGAACTGCCCCACAGGGTTTCCACAGTTGTCCTTCCAAAAGCCTATTATTGCCACATCTTTCTTCCACGGAGCAGCTGGTTGAGTTTGAAGGCTGACCTTAGTCAGCAGCTAAATGCTTTAACTATTGGAGCACCAGGAATCCTCATTAATATGGAGCATCCAGAGTAGGCAAATTCATAGAAGCAGAAAGCAGGTTACTGTGTGCCTAGGGATGGGGAAGACTGAGGTGGCACTTGAATGACCACTACTGACTATGCAATTTACTGGATGACAATGTTCTTAAATATATTGTGAATATGCTACAAATCATCATATACTTTAAATGAATTGTATAGTGTATTACATGTCAATAAAGCTTTAAAAACAACAGGGATACTCCTTATAATTGCTGTGTTCAGTAAGGTTAGGTCTCTTACTGAGCTTGCAGACACACTCTGGAATACTCAGATAAGATGGGGGAGGGCAAAGGATGAAATTTACTAGGAAGGCAGAGTAAATCAAGATTTCTTCGCTACAGAAGAGAGAGGTATGAGGGGAGGATGGAAATCAATTCATAGACTTGGAGTTGAATTCCCACAACCAGTGTGACTCTGAGATAGAAAAGCAATATAAAGACATCTTGAATTCTTAGATCAGGGACTAGCTACAAAGTTTAAAGTAACTTTATTGTAGTATTTGATTTTTCTCTGTATAAAGTTTCTTTAACTTTATGTTAATATCACTCCTTACAAAAACTATTATGTACTTCAGTTCACTAGCTACACCAATTTCTTGGTGTTAGTTTCCTAGCAAAATTACAAACACGTGACAGACTCTAAGGTCTACCCAGACAAAACTGCAAATAAATCCACAAACTTCAAAATAAGATGTGTGGAGATATCATCTTTATTCCTAACTATGCTGTCAGTTCCTCAAGAGATATGTATTTGTACAGTCTTCCATTTCTATATGCCACCTATAGCATTGTTCAATAAGCAGCCAATGCTAAATTCTTGGCAAATAGAAAAATTAAGTTTAGGACAAGCTTTGAAATACCCAAAATGGAGGTTCAAGCAGCTGTACAAGGATAGTTTAAAGAATTATTTCTATCAATGATCAAATATCAAATATTAGTTCCCTAAAAAGGATACTTTTTCTATATACTGAATTTATCTAATATTTCAAAGATAAACAAGTTTCTTAACTGCTTATCAGATGAAGGTTTGAAGTTTCCTAGCAGAAAAAGTTTCCCTTTTACTTATGAAAATTAATTGACTAGATAGAAATGAGATATTTAGTATTACCTGTTTGGCTCAGGCGATCATAGGCCATCATTTCCAATAGACTTTGTCCAGCTTCTCCTTTTATTAGTTTAATCTTTGGTCTCGGAACCTGATAATTTTAGAATAAAAGTCTTAATAAAACTCATTTTCTAATTGTAAAGTGATTCTTCCTACTGGACAAACTTTTTTGAAAATACTCTATCAATCAATAGTTAAAATGAGCTGGAAAACAATGCAAAAAATTAGGGGTCAAGAAATTTATTAAAGAATCTAAAATGCCAAAAAAGAGCATTTCTGAGAAATTACTTTCAACTGACATCACGTCCGACTTACATTTAGAGAAAGAGAAGTTAAAGAACTTTCTAATAGAGTGACAAAAGAGGGTAGTCATACTTTACTAACCAACTTGAAAATGTCACAAAAAAGCACCCCCAAACCATTTCCCACAAAAAACTACTGCAAGAATAGCAAATACATAGATATGACACCTGTCATAAGATACTAAGAAACTATCTCATACAAAAAGATTTAAACATTTTTACTATCACCAAAAGAGAAAGAAAGCTCAATGGTTAGAAAAGTGAAGAAAATTTTACACCACATAAAAAGCCAACAATCCAAAGATAAACGAGGCTGCATGAGAAACTGGTGACTATCCATCCCTGAAAATAGTCCAAAGGCAACAGTCACTTATTGGAGGTAGGGGACTGTGTATCTAAACTTTTGAATTTCTACATGACTAATTACTGACATGTATAATCCCTATGTAATTTGGTGTAATTGCTATGGTGTTAAGAGATTTGGCGGGCTGAGCCCCGGTAGCGTAGTGGTTGTGCGCGGGACTGCGGCCCACTGGGATAGAGGTTCAATTCCAGCTCCATGGAGCAAAGGCTGGGCCTCCTACTCCCACCACCTGAGGGCAGTGATGCCCCCCCCCCCAAAAAAAAAAACAGGCTGAAAAAAAAAAGAGATCTGGTAATAACTCTAAAAAATTTTAATGCTATATGAAAATTCATCTTGTAACACTTGCAGGAATTCATTCTACTCATACATTTTCATGCTAAGTAACACACATTACCGTATTCAAAAAGTATGGTATAGCCATACAATGGGATAATGTTCAAAGCATCAAAACAAACTGAACTGGAAATATCTCCAAGATATATATATTCCATGAAAATAAAACAAAGTAAATAGAATTTTCAGAATGTTTTCTATCTCTATTTCCTTAAATGTAGGAGTATGTAAACCTATCTTTTGTGTATTTGGTGGCATATGCACACAACATTTCTTGAAGGACTCTTAAGAAACAAATACTAGTTCCTCCAGGAAAGAAAGAGTAATTGTGAAACAGAGATAAGGAGATCCTCACAATAAATCCTCTTGTGCCTCTAAAATTGTAAACCATATGAGTAAAATCATCTTTCCTACAATAGTAACTTTTCAAAATAAGTATCATCTTTATGAATCTACAAGTTCTGGTTTGGAGATTTTACACTTTTGGGGTGGAAGGTGGGGAGGCATCACACTGCCCTCTGGTGGGAGTGGGAGATCCAGCCTGGAGAGCTGCTGCTGGATTTGAACCGCCAAGCCAGTGGGCCAGAGTCCTGCACTCAACCACTATGCCACCGGGACTCAGCCCAGTTTGGGGATTTTAGAATGTATCCTTTTGACCTATTTTTTCAGCCGTAAGTTTCCTAAACATGTTGCTGAACCTTTTCAAAAAAAAAATGTTGAAGTGCTCACAAAAACATGTGTGGCAGTCATGTGCTTATGTTAATTTTATGATTGAAATGTAGGGGCCTCTGAGTCTCTAGTTGACCCTTCTCCATCATCTTGATGAGGTTGTTTTATTTCTGGAATTCTGCTGTCTGTTCAATTTCCTATTTTTAAACTCCATTTTTCATGTATTTTTTGAAGCATCCTTTTATGTGGTAATTTAAAGACAAGAATGATATCTATGTGATGACAAAGTTAGTAATGGGCAGGAAGTAAAGTATACCTTATGTGGGATTATAAAAATTATATTTTGGGGCTGAGCCCCTGTGGCGAAGTGGTTGTGCACAGGACTGTGGCCCACTGGGTTGGCAGTTCAAATCCAGCAGCAGCTCTCCAGGAGCAAGGCTGGGCCTCCTACTCCCACCACCAGGGCAGTGATGCCCACCCCCCCCAAAAAAAAACAAAACAAAACAAAGTATATTTTTAATATAGTAGAGAAAGTATATAAGGAGACTTCAAAAAGTTCATGGAAAGATGGAATTAAAAGATAATTGGATTTTTCCACAAGCTTGCTGAAGACCCTTAATATACTATGTTAAATATTGATTATTCCATGCTTCACATATTTTCTAAAATACATCCATATAAAACTAACCTAATAAAATGCTTATGATAATCACATTCTATCATAGCATACGCCTTCTCCAGAATGTACCTATTAGCTATGGTTTTTATCCAAGTTAAAGGTACCTTTTTTAATCAAATTTCATCCATATTTTATTTCAACTTGTTATTATATAGTCCTAGGATACCATTAAATAAATGAAAATTCTTTCAACTCTTCTTCAAATAAGCCTATCGACCAACAACAATGCATCAAAGCACTCAGTTTACCATGCTTACCACAACTGGTTTGTTTTGCCTTTCAAGCGAACTATTTTAACTGTCCAAGTGTGTGGTCATGTGTTTACTACATTAATAGTGGAAAGTTTCATGTGAAACACAACGAATAAAATGCCAGTCATACCAGAAAAAACGAGAAAAGGCTTACTTGAAATGCTATGAGATAGCAAAGTGCAGCCAGTTCAGAGAGTGCTCTCCATTGTACATCACTATGCTGGCCCATCTTCAAAAGCAGAGAACCAGCATGCATGTAGAAGTGTCCTTTCATTTCTAAGAAAGTAGCTGAGAGTTCATCATTTCCACCCACCAAAGACTTCAGAGACTGAAGAGCGCCATCAAAACTGTAATATTAAAATATTAAAGGGACAGTTCATATCTATGCAGTTGTAAGTAATCATGGTTTCATTATGTACATCAAAATGAAAATAAAAGGAGTATTTACTTTTCACCTTCGCTATTTAAACTAATAATCTTTATTCTCTGCTTATTAAGTCACAAATTATCTAGAAAATTAGAAACTGAGGCTGAGCCCCAGTGGCGTAGTGGTTGTATGCGGGACTGCGGCCCAGTGAGTTGGCGGTTCAAATCCAGCAAAAGCTCTCCAGGAGCAAGACTGGGCCTCCTACCTACTCCCACCAGAGGGCAGTGATGCCCCTCCACCCTCCAAAAAAAATTAGGAACTAATTATCCTGGGTACTTCCCTATAACCACTTGAAGGAAGTCTTATTCCAAATGTTATTTGGAGCTCTCCAAGCAACAAAAATAAAGGATACAAATCAGATATGATTATTGACAACATGATGTTTCATATTATACAAGGGAAACTACATTATTTCCTAATTTCTTCTTATTTATATGGTTTCATTACTTAATTCACAGTTGGAATTTCTCAAATTAAGCATGCCAATTTCAAATTAAAAGAACAAAACTACTGGGCCTCTTACTCCCACCAGAGGGCAGTGATGCCAAAAATAAATAATAAAAAATAAAATAAAATAACAAAACTAAGATATCTGAGGTATCAGTACTGCAATTGTTGATTTTATATAACTAGAGTTAAATAAGTTGTATTTCTCATTACTGTTTGTAATTTATAAAACTAATGAATATTTCTAAATACTCATTATTCCTAGGGGCCTTCACACACTTCAATTATTTAAAACCCAAAACACAC
This sequence comes from Nesogale talazaci, assembly GCA_004026705.1. Lineage (NCBI taxonomy): Eukaryota > Metazoa > Chordata > Mammalia > Afrosoricida > Tenrecidae > Nesogale > Nesogale talazaci. The sequence goes on from PVJH01014454.1 coordinate 42,634, forward strand.
TCTTACTAGAAATGTGCAACATGTTTTTTACTATAAGAAATCTAAGTGTGGGTTGAGCCCCAGTGGCGTAGTGGTTGAGTGTGGGACTGCGACCCACGGACTTGGTGGTTCAAATCCAGCAGCAGTGCTCCAGGAGAAAGGCTGGGTAGCTCCCACGACCACCAGAGGGCAGTGATGCCCCCCATAAAAACAAAACAAAGAAATCTAAGTATAATGGTTAAGGTTATGTTTCAACCTGTGTAAGCCAGGAATCTAAATAAGCCATCACCTCACTTTGCAATGTGAGCAACCGGTTAAAAGGGAGTTTTCATGGGGGCAGGGGCTGCCTTCAGTATATTCGGACAGTCTGGCAAAGCTCCCTCTCTCTTGATGCTGCACCCATCTTGTCAACCCTTGACCTTTGTTTGTTAGGATATGAACCAACAACCTAATGTAAGTCCTGTTGATTTGGGGTTCACCAGCTCCTATAACCAGGAGTCAGGAGGATTCACAGAATTTGTCAATTTACAAACTGCATCAGCTATTCTTGAAATAAATCTATTTCTGCACCTTGCTCCCTACACACACACACACACACACACACACACACACACACACATCTGTGTTTGTTTATGTCCTAAAGACATCACCCTCGGTCAAGTACAAGAGCTGCAAAAAACAAAAAGTAAAAAGGTAAATCCTTTAACAAGGTGTGCTGAAACAGTGGCTGCAAAGATGGGCTCCGCTGTAACACTTGTGAGGATGGCACGTGACTAGACAATGTGTCATTCTCAAGTACTTAGGGTCGCTGACTCGGAACCAGCTAACAGCACATATTGTTACTATGTAAATGTACGTCACGATTTGTATTTCTCTAGAGAATCTCTACACAAATAAGACATTTGGTACCAGAAGTAGTGTGCTACTCTAAAATCTACAATGTGAGTTTATGGATTAATGAGTAGTTAGAGACTAGAAAGTTAAGATTGTTTTAGAGAGACTGCTGGTAGAACTGTCAATAGCAAAAGCAATTCTGCTGAGGGCTCAGAAGAATGTGAGAAGCACCATAGAGACTCTTATTATGCTAGTGAATATATATATGGTGCCACAGTAACAGAAAATGTGCTTCTGGTGAAGCTTTAAAAGAAACTAATGACTGTGGCCCACTGGGATGGAGGTTCAATTCCAGCAGTGGCTCCATAGGGGCAAAGGCTGGGCCTCTTACTCCCACCACCAGAGGGCAGTGATGCCCAAAAAAAACCAAAAAATAATAAGAAACTAATGAATTCGATTAGGCATTGGAGTAGGTGACACTTTTTATGCCAAGACTAATTAACTAATTGATTAATTAACTAGCTAGAAGTATGTTCAAATACTTGTGTGATGGAAGGCAGAACTTACGAGTTGAAAAACCTGGAAATCTAGCTAAGGTTTCTAAGCAAGATCATAAAGAAGTCAAGCAGTTCCTCCTTGCCCTAAGAAAATGCAAAGAACTGTCAAAAAAAAACAACAAAACTTCAGAGAAGGAACAGAACTGCTACTTCTTGAAATTCTCCAAGAAGAAAACAGGCAAAGGAGAATTCGCAGAGAAATCAAGAAGGACTGCAAGGGCTTCATTTACCTAACTTTAGCACCTATTATACAGTCATAGTGGTCAAAACAGTGTGGCATTTGTATAATGACAGATGACTCAGACCAATGGAAAAGAACTGAAAACCCAGAAGTAAAAGCATCAGCACACAGACAACTGATCTTTGATAAGGGTTCAAAAATTATCAACTGGGAAGGAGATGCACTTTTCAACAAGTGATGCTGGAAATAATGAACAGCTACCTGTGAAAAAAGGAACCAAAACCCTTACCTCACTCCATGCATAAGAATAAACTCAAGATGTATCACAGAGCTCAAGGTAAAACCCAAAGCTATTAGGGACATCTATGAGAAAATTAGGACAAACCTGAGAGCTTTGGCTGTCAGAAATAGGATAGGACACATAGATGAGGCACTAATTGACAAGTGGGGGTATACTAAAGATAAAACACCTGTATACATCGAAAAATTCATCAAGAAAGTAATGAGCTCTCATGGAATGGGAATACATCTTGAGCAATGGCACAGCAAACAAAAGACTTATTACTAAAATCTACAGTACTCTACTAGCTTATAAAAAGAAAAAACTAATTTCCCACTAAGGAGGTGAGCAAAAGACCAGAACAGAAGTTTCGCAAGGACAGAAACCTGAATGGTCAATAAACATATGAGGAAATGTTTCTGATCATTAGCCATAAGAGAAATGCAAATTAAAACACCTATAAGATACCACCTAACACCCTCAAATATAGCCGAATTTTAAAAATCAGGAACTAACAAGTGTTGGAGGGGCTAAAGTAAGATAGGTACTGTCATCCATTGCTGATGGACCTGCAGGTATGTACAACCATTTTGGAAATCAATTTGGCAAGAAAATCTAACTACCATCCGACTCAGAGATCCTCAGAAGAGGCAACAAACAAACCACAGCCGACATTTGGGCTCCAATGTTCACCATAGCAAAGTTCACCATTGCAAGTAATTGAAATTAACCCAAATTTCCATCAACGAAAAATGGATTAAAAAACTGTGGTACATACATACAATGGAGTACACATCCCTATAAATCAGCAATGAACACATGAAACACATTGCCATATAGGAAGAACTGAAGAAAATTATACTACGTAAAATAAGTCAAGCACGAAAGGACAAGTACAACATGAGTCTACTGAGGTAAGCTTAAAAACTGAAAAGGGGCATAGGGGAAAAGCCTCTATATGCATGTATTTCCGGGATGAAGTTGAGGTACTATGGCAGGGGTCAGGCCAAATCCAGGAACACATTTGGCAGCCAACTCAAAAGGAGGGGAAACATCAACAAAAAACACATAGCTAGTTGGGACACAGGCACAAACCCACCCAAGGGGAGGGTATTGTATCTCCACACGAGGGAGAGGGGGACCAGACTTCAACCCTGTATGCCAATACATGAATGCAACATATGGGCATGAAGTAGAGAACCAATAGAGGGCGGGAGTGGGGGGGGAGGGCTGGACCTTGTCCCAAGTATGTGAACATACCGCCCCCCTCCCCAGTCAGAAGAATGCACTAGAGGACAGCACTGAAACTACAGCTAGGGAGAAGGGTGCATCTGATCAGAGAACACAGGCAAACGAAGAGAAAAGAAAGGGTGGAACACATGCTGGCCTATAAAGGCCCAAGGGTGTATTTCTGCTCAGAGCACTCACTGCACAGAGAGAAGCGTAGGGCACCCCCACAAGACAGGAGAACCCTCAGTGACTCACATTACTATGAGGTAATTGTGCCCAAACTGACCCCATCACACTGGGGCTAAACACTAAGGGCTGTAACAGAGCAGCAAGGGGAGCAAAGCAATGAAGTCCCCAGAGAATATCAAAGATAGACTTTGGAGCCAGGGTGTGGCACCCCATCAGACTAGACTGGAAAACATTCTTAAAGGTCAAGAAACAGACCCGGAACTTTTTAAAGGCTTTTTTTCCTGTTGATTTTTGTTGTTGTTTGGCTTTGGGGTTTTCTTTTGTTATTTTGTTTCGCTCTGCCTTGTTTTGGTGCTTATTGTCTCTGCACATCTATTTAGATAAGATAGGTGGGAGAAACCCTTAAAGGAAAAAAACAAGGGATCAATGGTTGGGAGAAGGGAAGCAGGGAAAGAAAAGGGATGTTTACAAACCCAGCGGCAAGGGAACAACAGGGATCTAAAATTGATGGTGAGGAAAGCCTAGGATACGTGATCAGATTCAATTAAGGGCAATGTAACCGAGAGGAATTAATGAAATTGCAAACAAGACCAAACTTGACCGGAGGACAAGAGGAAAGTTAAAGGACAAAGAGGAAAGAACTAGAGGCACCAGGCATTTATAGAGGTCTAATACATATGTAAATATATTCATACGTAACAATACAAAATTAGATCTAAGTACATATATTTACATGCTAAGTAACAAGGTAGCAGATGGACATTGGGCCTCTAACTCAAGCTCTCCCTCAACGCAAGAACAGCTTGTTCTAATAACCTTGCAGCCCATGATGCTCACCTTCCTGACACAATTGGTAAAGACAAGATGAGGGCATAACAAATGTGGTGAAGAAAGCTGATGGTGCCCAGCTATCAAAAGATATAACGTCTGGAGTGTTACAGGCTTGAAAATAAACAAGTGATGATCTAGCTGAGAAGCAACAAAGCCCACATGCAAGAAGCACACCAGCCTGTGTTTTCATGAGGTGTTGATGGGATCAGGGATAGGTAACAAAAAATCATTTCACTGTGAATGAGGGGGAGTGTGGAGTGGACACCTAAAGGCCCGCTGTAGGCAACTGGACATCCTCTTACAGAAAGGTCACAAGGAAGAAACAAGCCAGTCAGGGTGCAGCGTAGCACTGATGGAACTTGCAACTTTCCTCTAGTTCTTTAATGCTTCCCCACACATACACACACTATTCTGATCCCAATTTCTACCATATAAATCCGGCTAGACCAGAGCACGTAGTAAGACCTGGAAAAACAGAGAATCCAGGACTGATAAACTGATATTGAGAGCAGTAATACCATGAAGGTGGGGAGAGCGAGGGGGATCGGATCACAATGATCTACAAATGTCCCCCATCCTTTGGAGGTGGACAACAGAAAAGAGGTGAAGGGAGACAGTGTAAGAAATGGAAAAATAACAACTTATAACTTATCAAGGGTTCATGAGAGAGGAAGGGAGAAAGGAGTGGGGGGAAGTGAGCTGATACCAAGGACTAAAGTAGAAAGAAAATGTTCTGAAAATGATGACGACAACATATGTACAAATGTGCTTGACCAAAAAAAAGTGTGCTTGACACAATCAATGGATGTATTGTGATAAGAGTTGTCTGAGCCGCCAATAAAATGATACTTTAAAAACAGGCAAAGGAGCTACATCTGCTGTGCCTCAAGAAATAAGGACCACCCCTGCAGCAGCTCATAGATCAATAAACCTTGTAGAGGGAACATTGTTTGCTTTCAAAGAGTGGGGGTATGCAGTTTCTTGGAGGACAAAAAGGAGGCACAGTTCCTAAATTTCAAGGAAGTCAGATCTTTGCAAACAAGGCTCCAGGATGTGGGACTGCTATTAAGACATGCAAGGGAAGTGTAAGGACACCACCCAAAGCTGAAAGGGTAGGAAAAATGGGGCCTGTGGAGCTAAGGGCATGAGGTTACCACTGAGATGGTTACAGAAATGGGTCATCTAAAGTTGAGGACGGAAGTTGTAATCACACAGGGCTTTAAAAAGTAAAGCTGAAGCCTATATTCAGAATCCAGAGGGTATGGCCAACATACAGAGCCTGGAGGGTGAAGCTCTTGCCTAGAATCAGTGGTCCTCAAATTTTTGTTTTTTCAATTTTAATCACTGCCCTCTGGTGCGAGTGGGAGACCCAGTCTTGCTCCTGGAGAGCTGCTGCTGGGTTTGAACCGCCAAGGCAGTGGGCTGCAGTCCCGCACTCAACCACTTACGCCACCGGGGCTCAGTGGTCCTCAAACTTTTTAAACAGAGGGCCAGGGTCTCACTGACCCTGAGACCATTGGAGGGCAAGACTACAGTTAAAAAAAAAAAAAGATTCCAGCTCCAGGGAGCAAATGCTGGGCCTCCTACTCCCACCACCTGAGGGCAGTGATGCCAAAAAAAAAAAAAAAAAAAAAAAGGGGGGGGCTGAGCCCCGGTGGCATAGTGGTTGAGTGCGGGACTGCGGCCCACTGGGTTGACAGTTCAAATCCAGCAGCAGCTCTCCAGGAGCAAGGCTGGGTCTCCCACTCCCACCAGAGAGCAATGATACCCAAAAAACAAACCAAAAAAACTATGAAAGAATTCACTGCAGGCCCAGAATGAGTCAGTAAGCTGCTAAGCAGGACAGAAGCGGTGGCAAAAAGAGCCGGCAGGCCGGATAAATGTCCTCAGCAGGCTGCTGTATGCAGCCTGCAGGCCGTAGTTTGAGGACCTCTGGCCCTGATGGCTATAGATCAGGGTTATTTTCAAGCCCTGATAGATAATAATGTAAATGCATTCTGGACTTGCTCATTCCTGTTTTCTTCCAATTTCTCCCATCTGCAATGAAAATATCTACCTTGTGCCCTTCCAACATTGTATTCTAAAAGCAGGTAACTTGTTTTCTATATTTGAGAGGTTCAAACATAAATTTGTCCCACAGAATGGAATAAGCTAGTCTCATTCATCTTTGATTTAGATGATTCAAGAGATTTGACTTTACACTACTTATTACGACTTTGATGTAAAGGAATAAATGTGTTTTGTAAGTGGTATGGATATAAATACAGGACAAAAGGTGAAATGTTAACTGTTGAACTGTATATCCCCAAAAGGGTTGATATGTAAATGAGATATGACCAGAATAGGGTTCGTCTTACATCAATCCCTTGATATACAAATAAGAAATTAAACAAGCAAGAGGAGCAGAATTAGAGCAAGATATCAAGCCATATAAGCCATTGTCCAGGTAGAAACGAGAGGAAGCCTTTCCTAGATCTTGCACAATAAACTCAGCTTTCTAGCCTCCTCAACTTTAAAGAAATAAATTTCTATAATGGTAACACCATTTCTTCTATCACTTACACAAAATGAAGTCTGAGGATCCCTAGGCTTCGTTCCCAAAGACACTTTCAATTACTTCCATAGTAAGACTCAGCAGTTATTAGTCACTCCTACTTTCTTACTTACAGCGTAGCTTTACAAAAGCTACATGACACGTAAATTTCTGAAAAAACTGAACACAGAACAGATGAGAATCCAGCTGTGTTCTATTAAGCCACACAAGGCATTGGCAAAACTACAAAAATAATGCCATTCGGGCTGAGCCCCGGTAGCGTAGTGGTTGTGCGCGGGACTGCGGCCCACTGGGATGGAGGTTCAATTCCAGCTCACAGGAGCAAAGGCTGGGCCTCCTACTCCCACCACCAGAGGCCAGTGATGCCTAAAAAAAAAATAATAATAATAATAATAATAATAATAATAATAATGCCATTCTTCTGATCATCATTTTATGTATTTTGAATTTTTTTTTTTAAAAAAGCAAATGTTACTATGTAAGGGCCTATCATATTAAATAAATGTTAATGTTTTAAATTTCTTAGATGATAAATACTGATAGACATAACTCATAAATTATCTTTTGAGTTCTCAAAGGATATAAATGGATCTTATGATCAAAAAAATCTTAGAACACAACCATACAAAGTAAAATACCATATTTCAAAATAATCTAATTTTTCCCCCCAGTTTCCAGGGGCCTGATTTTATTGGTCAGTATGCTTTGGAAGGAGACAGGATATCAATCCTTCAGCTTACAACAAAATAATCTTGCTTTTTTTTGTGTGTGTAGGCATCACTGCCTCTGGTGGTTGTGGGCGCTACTCAGTGCCGTTCCTGAGAGCGGCTGCTGGATTTGAACCGCCAAGCCCGCGGGCTGCAGTACCGCACTCAACCAATTACGCCACCAGGGCTCAGCCCCAAAATAATCTTTAAAAAAAAAATTTGTTGTGTTTTTTTTTTGTTTTGTTTTTTGGTGATCACTGCCCTCTGGTGGTGGGAGTAGGAGGCACAACCTTTGCTCCTGTGGAGCCGCTGCTGGAATTGAACCTCTATCCCAGTGGTCCGCAGTCCCGCACATAACCACTATGTGACCGGGGCTCAGCCCAAAAATTTTTCTCAATTATCTAAAATTTTGAGTTAGGTATAGAATCTCTACTCAAGATATAGAATTGACTCAACTCCATCACTAGCAAGAAAGCTGCCCTAGCTATATTCCAAGGAAAATTTGATTTACATAATCAAGCAGTGAGTGGGCCATTATCGGCCCATAAGCTCTACTCAGCCCCTGCTCAAATGGTCTTAAAGAAATCTAATTTTTTTAACATTATTCAACAGAATATATTTTAATATACTGGCCCCCAAAAACAAAGTTTAGGAAAACTATGAATGTGATAGCATCAAAAAGTTAATAGGAAAAAACTTTTAATGGAATTTTTTTCAAACCTTTTAAAGCTCTCATATTCTATATTTGCATTCCCTTGTTTCTTATTTAAGACAGCGTTTTCTAAAATCTAGTGATGCTAACTGCTTATACAAGTACATCCAAACTTGTCAATCCATTTGATAACCGATAAAGAATTTTATTCTCAGAAGACATTAAGGTGTTTTAGAGCTATTTTTAAAAATTAAACTGAAGGGCTGAGGCCAGGTGGCATAGTGGTTGTGCACAGGACTGTGGCCCACTGGGATGGAGGTTCAATTCCAGCAGCAGCTCCACAGGAGCTAAGGCTGGGCCTCCTACTCTCACCACCAGAGGACAGTGATGCCCCCCCACCCAAAAAAAACAACAAAAAAAATTAAACTGAGATTGACACTAAGAATATTCACAATAGGGATAAACTTTAATCAAGCCTAAATTATAAAGAGTTTTCTTGAAATCAAAGTCATACCAGTTAACTAAACCTTTTAAAAAAAAAGAACAAAATTCCTTCCAAGTTACTTACCATATTAAATATGAACCTCTAACTACAATAAAAAAAAATGATGGAATATATTTAGACTACCAGTAACACATTGAATTACCATAAAAATAACCTTTATCATTAGTTTTAAAAGTACTCTCTTTAAGACAATAAAATCAACATACTTTTCCAACAATTCTCTACATTCCTGCACATCTCTAGCGCACAGTGTAAGAAACATAAGGTTAGCATAAGCCAGAAGAACGTCTCTATTGGTTGCTCTCCAGTGATTTTTATCAGAGTCCACACATTGAAAAGAGTCCAGGTAGTCCTATTTTGTAAAAGAAAAAAAAAAACATTACAAAGCTTTATCCAATTCTTAAAAATGTTCTGTCCTGTCTATAATTCATTTGCCCATTTCTATGAAATTGACAAAAGGGCTGGTGGCATACTAAGTTACAGGCGGGCTGCTAGCCCTGAGTCAGCAGGTTTACTCCACCAGTGCTCTGTGGGAGAAAGATGAGGCTATCTCAAAGGCTTACTCTGTCGTGTAGGGTCACTACATGAGCTGATATTGATTTTGGCTCTTGAGTTTGAGATGTTACATTTAGTGTAAGATCTATTAAACCATATTGGTTCCTATGCCAGTCTCATAAATAAAAATACCCCCAAAAGTTTCTATTTGTCTCATTTATCGCTATATCCTATGCATGTAAACTGAAATACTCATAAAAATTCCTCTTCCTGGGCTGAGCCCCGGTGGCGTCGTGGTTGTGTGCGGGACTGCGGCCCACTGGGACGGAGGTTCAATTCCAGCAGTGGGGCTGGGCCTCCTACTCCCACCACCGGAGAGCAGTGATGGCCCCCCCCCCCAAAAAAAAAATTCCTCTTCCTAATTGCTTTTTATAACTGAAAGAAATTCAAGTTTTAGAGGGAGATCCTTCCTTACAAAAAGTTGTACACATTAATAGTTTATCCAGAATTATAGATTCAATAGCTTTTACCCACCTTAAGGGTCTGCAGGACACACGAATTCCACTCTAAACTTGAACGTAAAGCTATGTTTTTCTCTGCCTCATGGCAATGGGCCACAGCATCCTTCAATCTATTATTCGACCGATACAGTTCTACTAGTCGGATATTCACATGGACATCATCAGGTCTTGCATAAAGTTCTGACTGAATCAAGTCAAAAAGCTTATTCCATCCATCTTCACCTTTACAATCTAAAAGCTGCTCCTATTATTTAAAAAAAAAAAAAAAAGCCTTTATTTAGAGCATAAGTTCCTAAACGCTTTAGCCTACTGTCCCTTTTTCAGGAAAAAAAAAATTACTCAGCACCTGCCTCCCCTGGCAATGAAAAACTTTGCAATATAGCCCATAACCCAGGATAAAGTGTAGGTTTTTGCTGCTCCCCTGGATCCTTTCAGGAGCCCCACCCCCCAGGGGGAGGTGAAATAACTCACTTTGGGATTTAGAGAAACATTTGTGTCATTTAAACATACAATGGTTCACTATGTCCAGCCCAAGAATCTGCAAACAAAATATCCTACCTACTACAGTAAGCCCCTTCAGACAGCTGTTTCCAGCTCACCGCTATCAGGAAAGTTATCAAGACTAATACCATATCTAACAGTGCACCCAAGTCTTCACTAGGGTCTCACGCAGCCAGTCCCATCCTTATCACAAGTCATCACCCCCAAGCTGCGCTGTATCGCCCTACATTTGACTCTTCACTTCTCCATCATCCTCCAACCCCCATCTTGGAATGTCTACTATGCAGGAATAAAAAGAATACCCCAGTGATACATAAAACCTGAAGACATGCTTAATTTTTAAAAAAGAACCAAAACATCAGTCTTAAAAGATTACATACTCTATCTTTCCAGTATGTAACATTCTCAAAATGCTGGTGAGAAGGGATTGAATAGGATTTCAAAAGAGGAAACATGATGAAGAGCCATCATAATAACAAACTTCTATATCATGATGATTTAAGAGATAAAATTACATACAATGTACTGTAACTCTGACTTTAACATCATACTATAATATTTCAGATGGAATCATTGGGGGAAGACTGAAAGAACGCTACACAGAACTTATCTATACTGTATTACTTTTGCAACTATGAATCTATAAGTGAATCTGTGAATCTATACGTATTTCAAAATAAGGTATTTACAAAACAATTATTTTACTGTTGTTGTTGAGAAAATACACAGCAAAACTATAATTCCAATAAAAGGATCTCCATGTATAATTCTCATTGATACCGACTACATTCTTCAAATTGTGCAACCATTTTTAACCTTTTTCTAGGTTCTCACATCGTTAACATAAACTCACTACTTCCTAATGTTCCTATCTAATCCTTTTGAGTGGCTGTTGTCAATTTGTTTCCACGTCGACACACCTTGAAGGATCATGTTCCTCAAGGAAGGCATTCTTTACTAGTTAACTATTGTTTACTTTTAAGACTTTAGGGGTTATTTTCATCTATTTTTGTCTTAGGGATTCATCCAGCCATCATGGCTCCAGAAAACCTGGATTTCATTTGAATTTGAAACTCTCTTCTGCATTTTACCATTGTTATGATGATTCTACTTCGGAGCTTTAATCAAAATATTCAGTAATGGTACCTGGGTACCACCAATTTTTCTGGTCTCATACCACGGAGGCAATTGTCCACACATTCACATTCCACATACCTGCTATTCATGGCTCTTATTCTTTTACTAAGGAAAAGTCACCGATTGTGCTTTGGATAGCAGCTTGCAAGCTTTTAAGAATCCAAGCATGATACAATGGAGGTACTACATACATAATTAGGTCACTCAACAGGAATGCTCCAATGAAACCATGATACTAAAGCTCCAAACCAAGGACCCAAATCCCATGAGGTTTTGGATGTACAAAGTAAAAATTTTAATTATCATTTCATTTGGGGTACCATTATAAAACATATTAACTGTGGGTAGCAGGCACTATACTCATAAGGGGGTTAAATGAATTTTTTTTAATTCAGTATTAACTGGGAGCCATTATCTTTATCATTCCATAGTTGTATCTAAAATAATTTATTAAAGAAAAAGTTTAAGGGAACTAAAATGGTTTAAGGTTTAAAACTAAAAAGTGAAACTTTAAACATTAAAAATGGTATGTTGCTTTCGTGAACTGTTTTTATGATAGGTATTGTTTTGTTCTGCTTTTACCTTTAGGTTATAAACTGCAGGACTTCCTGGGAAAAGTTTAGCTGCTCTTTCAACCCAATACTTTGCTCTTCCATCAGTAACATCATTTTTACAAAGCAATTCTGCAATCTTCAGCACAAGATCTTTTTGTGTTGGGTTTAATTCCACTGATCGCTGATATGGGGAAAAAAATCAAAGAAGAAAAAAATTTAATCCTAAAGTGTATACACTCAAGAGTTTTAAAAAAAATCATTACTGCATTATTAGATGATAGTATATCATTGGTAATTATTTTATTTTTTTGTTTTTTTGCTTTTTTTTGGGGGGGGGGGGAGGCATCACTGCCCTCAGGTGGTAGGAGTAGGAGACCCAGCCTTTGCTCCTGTGGAGCTGGAATTGAACCTCCAACCCAGTGGTCCGCAGTCCCGCGCACAACTACTACGCCACCAGGGCTCAGCCCTATCATTGGTAATTAAAATTAAGGCATCTTGAAAATTTCTGGTGATGAATCAAGGAAAAGTTATGTTTGGGGGGCTGAGTCCCGGAGGCGTCATGGTTGAGTGCGAGACTGCAGCCCAGTGGCCTGGTGGTTCAAATCCAGCAGCAGCAAGGCTGGGTAGCTCCCACGACCACCAGAGGGCAGTGATGCCCCCCAAAAAAAGTTATGTTTTTAAGAGGTGAATGCCAAAAACACACCAGCACACACAGAGGCAGACACAAAGAGACAAAAAACATTTCTGACCATGTTATATTCAAAATTTGTGGAGCATCAAATTAATCTTATTTAATCAGTGCTAATTTTGCAATAATAAATTATAGCGAAGGCCAAATAATACATTTATCTGCTAAAAGTGTGTCACTAAATAGTTCTGTGAATGCAATGCCTGTTTTAATAACACTCATAAACATAAATACAAAAAATTACTCTGAACATGTGTATTTAACTATATAAAGGCAATATTTTAATCCTACCTTATAACATTCAACAGCTTTGTCAATGTTTTCTTCTGCTTCATAAAGAAGACCTAGAAATCTGTGCGCCTTTGGATCCCTCTCTTGCACATTAATATATGTACATATGTATCTGTTTTAAAAATACAAAATAAGTTGTAAATTTTATTTACGGCTACTTAAATGGCAACAGATCAAAGAAACCAGTAATTTATATCATTACACTAATTATTAGTTACCCCTCTTTTACACAGACACATGAAACAAACTCAAAAATATCTGTTGAAAAACGAATACTACTTAAAATTCAGCAGCAGACCACCAGAGGACAGTGATGCCTAACTAAAAAAAAAAAGAAAAACAAATACTACTTAAAGCACACATCTAACTCACAACATTCTTCTGTAACATGAGGCATTTATCAAATAGCTCTTCCAATAAGAAATGAACATTTTAGTTACTTTTTCTGTCCAATCAAATTTTGGTAAAGCATTACACAAAAATACTAAAGAATTCATTTCCTGAATAACCAATAAGATAATTTATCTTATAATTTATAACTCTTTTTTAACAATAAAAGAATTCTAACAGTAGCGTATTCAGCTAAGACTAAGCAAGAAGAAAAATCATTGCTAAATGAAGCTATTTTCCTATTTCTCCAAATAGATGACAAACATAAGCAAGCACCCTCCAGGCTCAGTGGTAGCTATTATAGGGGAAATAGACCAAAGCCCAAGACTGGGGAAAAACCTCCTATCATTAACAACAAAGAATTATTAGCAGGCCCAGTGCTACTAGTCATATAAAGATATCCACATTTTCCTTTCCTATCTTTTTTGTTTTCCCAACAATGCACCTCACCATTTGCACCCTCCGCCCCTTCCAAATTTTCTGTTTTCAGTCATCCTAAGTCAGGAAATCACACTATGGAGTTTCCTGATGATGAAAGCCTGAGAATGGTACCATCTACACCCACCAAAAACACAAGCTGCCATCTGGTCCAGTAATTGGTTTACTTTTATATCCACTGCCATTTTCTGGGTGATTGAAATACCAGATATCTAAGGAGGAAGAACTGAAACACAAGTATAGTTCTGTTCTTCTAAAACAGGAAGGGCAATTCTTATTAAAACTGTTTTAAATCGGGCTGAGCCCCGGTGGCGTAGTGGTTGTGCATGGGACTGCGACCCACTGGGACGGAGGTTCAATTCCCGCTCACAGGAGCAAAGGCTGAGCCTCCTACTCCCACCACCAGGACAGTGATGCCTTAAAAAAAAAAAAAAACTGTTTTAAATCAAAACAATTAATTTCCTGTACTAGGGATAATAATCAGCAGACCTGCAAAAAATAAACATTTTGAATTAATTCTAAACATTTGAGAGCAATTAAAAATCCACTTTCTGGAATACACGAAGAAGCAACTAATAAAGAATAAATTTTTATCTATTTCGAAGATCACAAGGCACTGATTTTAGAAAATGAAAGTACATTTACCATTTGTTACTTACTTTTTAGCAAGATCGTATTCTTTAACTTCATAGTATAGCTTCGCAAAGTAGAATCCTTTCATTGACTTCTTAAAAAAAAAAAA